>QFEY01000293.1:0-12665 GCA_003316435.1 Russula virescens
TCCCTAAACTAGCTATTTTCATATGTGCAGCCCTTTCCCCCATGTTTTTTAGATAAGAAATGAGTTATTTAGGTCATATGGAAAGTGCTTTTGATTTTCCAAAAGGTGGCACACTGGCCAGATAGCTGTATCTGTCTGGGTGATGCTAAAATTACTATTTTAGGGTGCAACAGGGGTGTATTAAGGGTTTTATCTGATTTAGTTTTTAGTTTTTATTTGTTAAGATGGCAATTGTTGGGTGTTTTTCTATTTTTGGTGATACTAAGGCTTGATTAGAACAAGCAGAATCTCAATAGTGGCCACAATTAGGAAAAGAATGTCTGATCTAGGGTTAGTTGGTGTTAAGGGTTTAAAAGGGTGTTATGGATGAGGCAGTAGAAGGGCTGTGTCAGAATTTGTGTAAGAGTAAGCCTAGAAGGGTCACAGGTCCTTTCAGGGCCAGGGGGAACCACAAAAAAGGCTAAAATACAGGGGTTTTTATCTTTAAACTGTCAGCAACAAAACTGTTGCAATGGGTACCCTGGACAAAACAGGCTATATAATTACCAAAACTGGGTCTTACAGTATGATACCTATACTGTCCGAAATCCAAGAGGTAGAGCTTTCTATTCTATATTTATGCTTATTTATTGCTATTTTATTTCCAAACTTATAAGCAAAACTATGCAAAAAAAGAAAACATTGCAATGGTTTTGTTAGCAACTGTATATTGCCTGCTGCACGATCCCTTGCCTGTTCCTTAGCACCACCCCAAGCCATTTTGATGTAGTCAAGTTTATAGTATGAATAAAGAAAGAGCCCGAGTATATAGCTGGGCTTCTCATCAAAGCATAAGTAGTATTTCTGTAGCTTTCCTAGTCCCATGTCAATTGTCTCAGAATAAATGGAAAATCTCTTATTATCACACTTGGCCTTTTTTTTTTTTTTTGGTGGGAGATTTACATGCAAATTCAGCCAATACTAAACTACACAACATCGGTCTTACGACAAAAAGGAGGAGTTCATGCCTACACATAATCCAGCTCCTCTAGCCCTAACCCAAATGGAGCCTCGCCTGGAACCAAACCACGAGCCATCTTCTCGTGCACCTCCGTGATATGATCCATGACCGGATCACGGTCACTACTTCTCCCCTCCAGTGTTGCCAATTGCACATTCTCAGCCAGGGTAATCGTACCTTTGCACTCCTTAAACCTCAACACCTTCACCTTCTCCTGCTGCAGCGTTGAGAGTGGCAGGGGCACACCCTCTGTAGGGGATGGGGTATGGGGTCGCTTCCTGGACAGAGGTACCTCAGGGATGGTGACAAATTTCTCTGCCCCCTTCCCCTTCTCCTTCTCCTTCCGGGCTGCCCAGCGCTTCTTCTAGGCCTCTTTCTTCTTTTCCTGCTTCACCGTCTTTCGATGCTCTGTAGGAAGGTTGAAGAAGCGTTTGGGCACTTCTCCTGAAAGAATCTCTAAAACATAGACAAATATCACCTTTTTCACTTTTTCAACCTACTTCTTCGGCCAGCCGAGTGGTAGGAGGCGGAGACTGCTCCTAATAAGGTAAGAATGGAACTGGGGAGTGAACTCAACCCAGGTAAAAACACCCGGTGCCTCAACAGGGTGCAGCGAATGTCCACCAGTAGCGGCCTGTGGTGCCTGCTCCATGTGATTCATCGGAGTGATGAGGGGAGGCGAGTCTCAAGCAGCAGAATGTTGAGCTGAGACGATGTTCTTGATAAGATGGTCCCGTGATAGGAACCACCTAGAACAGAAAAGATTCAGATAATCGAAGACCAAAGGTCCTCGATCATCCGATGCCACGAGGACCCTATCCTTTTCAGGGGACAGGGCTAAGGGTGGGAGGTCAGGGGGAGGAGGCACAGGGCTCTTCCCCGCAAGGACTGCTGCCGACAAATGAGAGGCCAAAACCTCTGCAGGCATTGGGGCAGGGTGAGAAACAGGGGCAGGAGGGGACGGGGAGTCCACAACCATGGAGGTCGGAGGGGGCACAGGCGTGCGAGGTGCCATAGCATTCCAAACTTCAGCAGTGAGATCAGGATTGTTCCGGTGAACCAGCAGGTGCTGGATCATCAGTTCATTGAGCTCGTTGTCAACAAAGAGTCTAGGGATGCAAGAGAATTGAATCGCGGTATCTGCTTGCTCAGCAATGTTGGATTGCTTTTGAGCAAGGGTGAGAACTTTCTTAGCTTTGGGAGCCATGAAAAGGAGATGATGGCGGTAAAAGGTCAAGAAGGCCTGATGTTCACACTTGGCCTTCCCAGCAGTCTGTAACTTCTCTATTGCAGGAAGTGCTTGCCAGAGTGTAGAAAGCTGTTCAGAAGAGAAGTAGTGCTGGACATGGTTGAAATCCTATCCATAAAAATAAATCTATCATTCAGTAAGGATACAAGGAGGTCATATACCTTTAGGATGTCTTAGGCATCCTTTATCTGTGCCCAGTCTCTCTCAGGAAGTTGGAACATGCTCCCTGGAACCTTCTTTTGAATTTGGCCATCACAGCGAACAGTTATAATCAGACCAAAGAGGGAGTCAGTGGAATTCAAGAAAAGATTAATTGGCTATGCATGCCAAATTACCATATATATCTATGGCAATAACCAACCAAATTTAACTCACCTGATATAGTAGATAAAAACAATTGAGCATAAAGTAGGCTGAGCCCCACTGAACATTGCTGTGAAGGGGGATTCTAAGTGGGTTGGCTATATTGCACTGAATCTGGAGCCTTTCAATGTACTTGATTTATTGACCAGAGGCTTGAATCTGAGACCATGGTGAGCTCTCCAAACAAATGGAATCAAATGTATATACCAAACATACCTTGATTACAATAGTGCAGATGGCAGTGATAACATTCAAAGATCCACCCAACACATAGTTATTGGGGAGGTCTGGGTCATACTCCCAGATGGCAGTTGTATTCTTCACAGCTGCTGTCTTGGTGATGCAACCCATTACAGTTACAACAGCAATATTGACCACATGTTCAAGGCATCTGAAAAATGTTATCTGAAGCTCACCAAGGATAAGCTAATGTACCCATGGGAGTTGGTTCTTGGCAGCACTCTATGGGCTGTACTTTCTTCAGGTTTGTAAATCCTTGGTTGTCTCACAGGTGGTAGTGTTTATCAGGATTATACCCCCCCCTTGGGGATGATTTGACAATCTCTTGATATACTTGACTGGGTTTCAAGCAGGTTTCAAGGGGTGTTCAAGGGCTGGGTCTGCAACTTGATGGGAACTTGATAGATATTTGTACAAGTGATTTCTCTCTTGTTCAAGATTAAGGATTGCTGTGGGTAAGGGTTTGTTATTGTGATTTATGGGCCAAGCATTGGAGCTATGGCTCTATGGTGCCAGTGTAATGCTCCAGATGTGTTGTTTGGGATTTCCCGTGAGTTTCAGCTTAGTCAGGTTGATATTTGGTGCAGAGGAGCAATTTTTAGCCTTAGTCTTATTTGCTCCTCTGCAGGTATGTAGTACATTTGTTAGCTACTCAATAATAGTCTTATTTGCTCCTCTGCAGTCCCCTGTGGTTGTCTCTCAACCAAGGGCCCCTCTAGGACATAGTTTAACAGGGTTAACCTGCAGTATTTTGATCACAGGTTGCACAGGTACAGGTATGGTATTAGCAAATCTGATACTATATAATACTGTACCTGTAAGCTGTAGTCACAGGTACCAGACCATTCCAGTCACAGGTTCCAGGTAATGCTGAGTTGCCACCAGCAACTCATATTCCTGACTGGGCTACCTCACACAGCACTACAGTAGTACTATGCCATGTGTAGTGTCACCCAAAGAGCATGTATCTACATTAACTTTATTTATTTATTTTTCTTGCCTTCATATTGTTGGAAACTTGAATCAAAACTTGTCAACATGTCAACATTTCAACTCTCAAATTGAGCATTCTCTCACCAGCCTTGCCCCCTGATAGCAATCACAAGAGTGCCAAAGCCACAAATGTCAACACAAATACAAATTTGAACATCTTAAATGCAAACCCAAATGCCTCAAACACAAACCCCAACACTGCAAATGCAACCACAAACAGAAATCCAAGCCCAAACCTGAGTGCCACAAAACAAACACAATGGCAACACGAACACAAGGCAAATGAAACTCAATGCAAGGCAACACACACATAAGGCAACATGAACACAACACAAACTCAACACAATGCAAGGCAATACAAATGAAACCAAACCTGAATGCTTCAAAAGCGAACACAATGCCAACACAGACCCAACACAAATGAAACCAAACTCAAAGGCCACAAAAATGAATGCAATGCCAACACCAATGCAACAAATTTTTGAACCCAAATCCAAACCCAAATGCCACCAGAACACATGCCAACACAATGCCAGCAAGTCAATGTGAATGCTGCTTGCCAGCACAAATACAGATGCAATGCCCACATCGCAAGTGTTATCCCCAGTAGTGGTCATTACTTGTTATGCGCCTGGCCTCTTATCTCGTGATCTGATGTATGATTACTCATTATCACTTGTTGTTGTGGGTGATTTGCTGACTCGTTGATTACTTGTTGATTACTCGTTGATGACTCATGGTTCTCTCTCGCTTACTGATCGCTGACTCATTGATTACTCATTGATGACTCATGGTTCTCTCTCACTTACTGATCGCTGACTCGTTGATATACGTTTCAGAATGTTCTGGAAAGCTGTAGTAGTATATAAAGAGACGCCTGTATCCACTACAAGCCTTAAGCTTGTGTTATTCCAAATACACGCTATTGTCTCACTATTATCCTTGTGCACCTCTGAAGGCCCTCCTCTACTCACTAGCATTCATTTTTGGACTTGTATTTAGTTACAAGCCGCCCGGAGTCTATTGATTGGACTATAAGCAATCAACTTCAGAGTCGCATCACGTTCCGGTCCTGTCCGGGCCGGGCTCCTTCCTAATTGGGCACAACACGACTTCACTCAGAAACCCACTGATTACTTGCACTTCACTAGGCTTGCTATCGCAAGTAAGGCCCCAGACAAGGCCCTATCATTAACACAAGCTTCCTTCTCACCCTGTGCCCTCGCTAAAAATATATGTCCGGGCAAGATCTGCCAGAACTTCTTACTGTTCGATTCCCTGACAACAAGAAACAATACATTACCGCACCCGTTCGTGCTCGACCCGATCTCCCCTTTGTCCCTCAAAACTTTTGGTTGTCTCACGTTGAGAACCCGGGATATTACCTCCCAAAAGGGACAAAATCAGTGCCAGTTGAATTCATCAACGACAACTGGTATATATTGACAAGGCAAGGAAACGCCGCGTTCTATAGTACTCGACAAAGCACAGCCTTTACAACAGAAAAAGCTGAAAAGGAAGGACTAGGGTATTGGAACCCCAGCCACCCGTTGCACCCGAATAATCGTCTCGCACACCGAGAACCTCCAACCGAACAGTCTTCTCCGCCCACCCCTCCACCCGAAGAGGAAAGTCTTGAATACACCGATCCCGTAGTCCTGACTATCCAAGTTCAGAACTTGACCGACGATCTGGCCGACGCCCCGATTTTCCAAGACATTGCTGATCCCATTGATGTACCGCAATCCCGAGAACATTACCTACCCATAACCGTCCCCCAACCAACCGTTCGCCCGATGACCGAATCCGAGGAAGCACTCTTGGTCAGAAGAGCCTTGGACCTCAGCGTGAACCCGCCGCCCCGAGATAATAATCCAGGCCCAGTCCCGCCACCACATCAGCCGTTACCAGAACCTGGAAGAATCAAAAATGCTGAGAAAAAGGACATGGGCAATAAATTAGAAGGAGATCCGCCAGCGTTCTTCACAGGGGATCGCTCCAAAGCCCAAGACTTCATCCGGGAGTTCATCCTCTATTGGATGATGAATGATCAACACCCGCGAATGGCAAGTCCCTATTACCGGGTCCTTACCTGTCTCGGACGGATCCGCGGACCAAACGTTAACGATTGGGCGACCAACCGAGTCCGACAACTGGCTGATGACATGGATAATAATCGATATTCCCAGGAAGATGAGGCTTTGTGGATAAATTTTTGAGCGGATTTCGAGGCCTCGTTCGCCGACTCAGCAGCTATGGAACGAGCAGCGGCGGAATTAGCAACCCTAGACCTCAAAGGGGAAGAAATAGATACTTACATCGCCAAATTCGAGAACCTGATTGCCCAAGCAGGGATGACCCATACCGATGTAGGCACCCTCAAAGCGTTTCATGATGGCCTTCCGTGCGGCCTCGTCGCTCGGATCTACACAATGGAGCACTGGCCAGTTAATCTTGATGGGTGGCAGGGTGAGGCCCGCCGTCAGTTACGACGCCGGAAGATAGTGAAAGCAGAAATTGGGGGACGTGGAGGAAATCCAAACCAGAGCACCCACGAGGCGCGCTGGCAAGCTGCCCTCCAACTCGCCAAAGAAGTTCCAAAGGGGAATGGTTCCCGAGGACGCAACCGAGACGAAATCCAGGAAGATGACTGTATGCAAGTCGATTCTGCGAAACTCACGAAGTTAACGAACGAGGAGCACGAGAAACTGCGCAAACGGGGAGGCTGCTTCTTTTGTTGAAAAGATGGGCATATGGCGCGCGACTGCCCTGAAAAGAAAAAGGCCAAACAGTCTAGCGAAAAGAAGACCAACTCACCCGTTCGAGCCTGTGTCGTAGAAGTTAAAGAGAAGGAAGAAGACAAGGAGGATCCCCTGCCAAAGTACAAAGCCACAGTCTCGGATGTTCACACCACAATCCAAGCGATGACCAAAGAGAAACGAGAGAAACTGCTGGAGAAACTCATCAGCGAAGGATCAGACTCGGAGGATGAAAACAAGGATTTTTGAGTGCCCGACGGATGACGACCGAACCTGAGGGCGAAACTAGCACCATGTACATTAGGAAGACGAAATCAGGAATATACATACTGTTTTTCTTCAAACCCGTGTGCAAGGTCGAGAAAGCGCTGCTCGATAGCGGCGCCAGCCATAATTTCATGGATCCAAAAACAGCCGAACGACTGAAAATACAACTGAAGACCCTTGTGGAACCAGTAAAAGTGCTTAATGTCGACAGGAGTCGAAACTCCACTGGTGTCGTAACAATGTATGCGAACATCGAGGTACAACTGGGCTCGCAATGGAAAGACTTGAGGTTTTACCTCGCTGACCTAGGGAGCGACCGAGCCATCTTAGGGTATTCGTTTCTACGGGCTTTCAACCCTCGAGTAGACTGGGTCACTGGGCAAATAGCCGGACAATGGGGGCTAAAACTCACCCAATGGGACAGAGCAAAAGACTGGTTAAAAAGATTTCAACTGAGAGCACTACGAGCATGTGGATTCCCGAGGGATGGAGAGGCCATCTACGTCAAACGAACATCTTTCGCTCAACAATGGGCCGCGCAAGCCCACAAAACACGTGATCATCTTACGGAAGCGACCTTACCCAAAGAATATCAGAGACACGCGAAAGTCTTTGACCAGACTCTTGCTGCACGCTTCCCACCCAATAGACCCGAAAATTTCACGATCACTTTGAAAGAGGGAGCCCCAGACCATCTAGATTGCAAAGTCTACCCGTTGAACAAAAAAGAAACCATGGTCTTGCAGACTAAAATTCGCGATGGACTAGACAAAGGGCAACTGGAAGAAGGACCTTCTGAGTTCCAGTCTCCGGTCTTTTTTATCGAAAAGAAAGAGGGCAAAGACCTACGAATGGTAATCGACTACAGAAAACTAAACGACATTACTGTGGACAACAAGTATTACATGCCTGACACAAGGACGGAACTCGATAAACTGAAAGGAAGACGCCTCTTTTCAAAATTTGATATCAAAGACAGGTACCATAACATCTTAATTGACCCAAAGGACCGACGAAAGGCTGCCTTCAAGACCCCCATTGGTTCTTACATCCTGTGTCACAGGTACGGTTCTTAAGTGCCCCGTGATTGTATTAGTACGATAAGGTTCGGATTGATTGCGGACTGATAAGGTAGTAGTACGTATCCTAGCTATCAGTACCCTGTTTCATTTTCTTTACGCGTCCCCCATTTCTGCCTCGTTCCGTACGATTCCTTTCTTAGCTTGTACCCCAGATACGCGTGTACTAGTAGTGGTGCTCCCGACTGCCTATAAATAGGCCGTCGCGGCATCGGGACTCACCAAGTTGAGTCCCCTGTCGCAATACAGTTGACTTGCCCTCTTTTCCCCTTTTCCCTGAGTGGCAGCGCCTTTCCCTCTCTAAGGCAGCGTGCGGTAACTCAACTCTCTTCCAATCTGGAATACCTCTTAGGCTGGCAGTACGGTCATCATAGAGACTTAGGGCTCTACACCATCTGCACAGTCGTTCTCGTATCGAACCCCAATCGACCCCCATTCCTACGTTTCCGAGTCTTAGTGTCGCGAACCCCAATACTCGTACCACAATTCCGTGGACGAATCGCTTGGCGGTGACATCCTGAAGGTCATGACTTTCGGATTGAAGAATGTGCCTTCTGTTTTCCAATGGGCAATGAACCGTGACCTTCGTAAACTCAAACAGAAGTACCCAGAGTACTTTGCGAACTTCATGGATGACGTTTGCGTCAGGACTGATGACACACCTGAAGGATACCGGTTACACAGGAAAATCGTGCATGAATTCTTGGAGACCCTTGCGAAGCACTCATATTTCCTCAAAGTGTCTAAATGCCAGTTTGAGCAACCATCCGTTGAATTTCTTGGCTATGTCGTGAAGGATGGAGTTGCTCGTATCGACCCCATGAAGATCTCTGGCCTCAGAGACTGGCTGCACGAGTTGCATTCGGTGAGGGAAGTTAGGCAGGTCTTAGGAGTACTCGGGTACCAACGACCATTCATCCGCAATTTTGCTAAACTCGCTCGCCCCCTCACCGCATTAACAAAGAAAGGCCGCAAATTTAATTGGACCGACGAAGCCCGCGCCTCGCTGGACGAACTCATCAGTCGAGTATGCGATGATCCAGAGCTGAACACTCCCGACCCAATGCGACCTTATGAACTCGAGGTCGATGCCTCACAATATGCACTGGGTGCGGTACTCTTCCAACGGGATGACCGAGGCAAACGACGAGCCATTGGTTTCGCCTCAAAGACCCTCAACGAAGCCGAAAGAAACTATGACATATGGGACTGAGAATTCACAGCACTCGTTTTCGGCCTCGAACATTGGCAACCTATCCTTGCACATACTGAAATTCCGGTCACGGTTTTCTCTGATCATGCCAACCTAGCGTATTACGGACATCCACAGAAAATCAACCGATGCGTCGCTCGAGGTATCAATACTCTGTCTTGGTATAATTTCCGCATTATTCACAAACCAGGACCACAAAACCGCGCTGACGCACTATCTCGAAGACCGGACTACCCAACCGGAGAAGATGATAATCAAGGAGTAACTGTGCTCCCTTCACATCTTTTCGTTAAAGCTCTGGACCTCCTCCCACTACACGAGGACGTCCTCGAGGCCCAAGTGAAACACACCCCCAAAATCATCAAAACTTCAGAAACGTACACCATCACATCTGATAACCATCACTGGACTAAAGAAGGACGACTCGTGGTCCCTCATGATGAAGAATTAATGAGGAAGTTAGTCAGACATTACCACAACTCGACCACAGCAGGACATTCTGGAGCAGCCGCAACTCTTATCGCATTAGCCCGTGACTTCTGGTGGCCAAAAATGAAAGACTTCATCAGAGCCTATGTGAAGGGATGCGCCACCTGTCAATCCACGAAAACTAACACTCACCCCAATCGACCCCCACTGTTTCCTATCACACCTGAACCTGGAGCTATGCCCTTCTCAACTGTGTCCATCGATTGGGTTACGAAACTACCACCCTCAAACAATTTTGACTCGATCATTACTATCACAGATCATGACTGTTCAAAAGCCATCGTCCTCCTACCTTGTAAAGAATCGATGACATCACTTGAGCTGGCCCAGCTCTACGCTGAAAGAGTTTTTCCGCACTACAGCCTCCCGGAAAAGGTCATCTCTGATTGCAACCCCCGAGTAACTTCCGATCTGTTCCGAGACCTGTGCAACATTCTAGGGATCAAACAAAACATCAGCACCGCCTATCACCCTCAAACAGATGGCCAACCGGAGCGAACCAATCAGTCTATGGAAGCTATATTGCACACTCTGTGCAATACCCATGCTTCAGATTGGGCAAAATGGCTACCTGTCGTCACGTATGCCATGAACTCCCGCCCGTCCGCCACCACTAAGCAGACACCCTATGAAGTCCTCATGGGCTTCCTCCCCAAGGCACATCAAATACTACACAGAGCAAAATTCAAGACCACAGAGGAACGTCTCAAAGCAGTCACCACCATTCGAGCCCAAGTGATCTCAGCCATCGAACGAGTGCAGAAACAGATGATTAAGCAAACGAAGTTTAAACCCTACCAGCTGAATGATCGAGTATGGCTAGACACAACCAATTTGAAGACTGCGTACCCCTCAAAGAAACTAGCACCAAAACGATACGGCCCCTTTCATGTCACTCAAGTTATATCACCTACATCTTACCAGCTGAAACTTCCTGCTCAGTGGAAAATTCACAATGTTTTCCATGCTTCGTACCTATCACCTTATCGTGAGACTCCAGAACATGGTGAAAACTTTTCCCAGCCACCACCTGATCTGATCGATGGAGAACACGAGTGGGAAGTGGAGCAAATTGTAGGGATGCGTAAGTTTGGGCGTAAAAAGACCCTGCAGTACAAGGTCAGGTGGAAAGGGTATTCACATGCAGAAGACTCATGGGAACCAGCGGATCAAATTCGAGCCCCTAGACTGATCGAGGAATACCACGCTCAGACAGATATAAGAGCCCTGCGTCTCCGAAAGCTCTCTATGGCAACTTCCCCGGACTCCCTCCCCTCTCTCACCCCAGTATCTCCTCCTTCCCCTCCCATTGATAACACCAAACCTCAGAACACAGACCACGATCTCGAAGAAGTCACCCATCGCCTCACTTCTCTCTCTATCTCACAGATAGAATACCACACTCCCTCCTCCCTCGTAAGAGAACTTGCGAATACCCAAATTACTCGGATCCCGCCTGCTCTTTTCGAAGCCCTCGCTTTTCACCAAATCTGCCAGACTTTCGACCACTCCCACTTCTTCGATCTCAGCGGGATCCCGTCCAATTACACCATAAACCGCTCCCTCACCGAACGCCCACGACCAGAATCTCCACCCTTGTACTCTTGGCCTATTGCCACCATTGAAAGGCGTGATTGGGAGGAAGCACAAACCCTCTCTGTCTCTGTCAATCCCCGTCCTCCCCCTAAAGGACTATCACTTCGCAGCCCAAGGGTCTTGGAAGATCTAGAAGTTGGTTTAGTCTCCCCACTAGATATCCGAGGGAACTGGTACATTACCCAATCAACCTCGCGCCTCCCCTACACTATCAGGGAGCATGCCAGGAAAGCCTTCCTCGACGATATTAATTGGAATGCGGCTGCATTACACGCCCCTTACTTCCCAACCCCTGGAGAGGACGAAGCCATGGCCTCTCTTCCAACGCCGACCCTCCAGGACAGTGACCTTATCCCCCCTTTGGAACCACCTCCTATCGCAGCCAACGTCTCTCTCTTGAGGGATCAAGACATGATCATGGCACTCCCACTCACCCAGACCGCCCACTTCCTTCATTGGTTGCTGCCAGCCAAAGAGGGTGAAGACGACCACCCCCACGACATGTGGCTACCAGTCGCCAAACTCCCCGCTTCCTACCCTGCCCTCATCATTGAACAGCAAGGTGAACCTGTCGCCGTGAAATATGTCAAATATGCGCTGGTAGACGACGAACCCGTGATCCTTGGAACCACTGGACATGGAGGAGAAGTCTACTACACCCCTCTCGTTGCCACTGCTCAGGCCCCACGTGAAGGGGAACCCTCTCCCTCCCTCGATGACTTTGATGCCCTTGTAGACGATCACCCATTCAACACGGTCCTCACACTTGCTCTCTATCAGTTAGATGACCCCTCTCTCCTCGCTGACATCCACCGTCTCCGTAAAACCAACCAGTCTCTCGCAACCCTCAAGGAGCAAGCGAAGAAGATCCAATCACTTCTGAATGCCGTGCAAGCCTCAGCTACTGCCCATAACCTAGAGCTGGCTGCTCTTGCTGATTCTCAATTGAAGGTTAGGGAGCGTCTCAGACACGCTCGAGCTGTCCCCCGCATCAAGCATCAGCTTGATCTCTTGGCTGGCCAAGGTCGTGTCCCAGGAACCCATGCCCCTGACCTCGAATTCTTTCCAAAGGACATGGTAGTTGTCGCTACTCCTCCCTCACGCATCATCGAACTCTCTTCCTTACCTGACACGCCACTAGAGATGATCAGTCAGAGTCCAGAAGTCTCCGAACGAGTCCTTTCCCCTTCACCTTCTCCGGACCCCCTGCCTCACCCTTAAGGATCAGCGTGGGTGAGGGTTAACCTGTGGTATTTTGACCACAGGTTGTGCAGGTACAGGTACGGTATTAGCAAATCTAATACCACATAATACTGTACCTGTAACCCGTAGTCGCGGGTACCGGGCAATTCTGATCGCGGGTTCCGGGTGATGCCGAGTAGCCCTGGACAGGCGATTGGTGTTGCTCATATTCCTA
>QFEY01000294.1:0-18465 GCA_003316435.1 Russula virescens
GTCCAGTTAAATTTTCTAAGGGATCTGATAACTTTTAAATTCATATAATCGGTTTGGTTTAAACTGAGTTTGAAACTGTTTACCAAACTTTCAAATTTCCCAAACCGGAAGCCAAACTGTTTGGTTTCCTACAGAAATGGCCAAACCCAAACCCAAACTTCCGGTTTGGTTTGGTTTAAAACCGAGTTTGGATCAGTTTGAGACCAAACTTCCCCAACACTACATAGTGGCCTTCCCTTAGGCTTGCAAGTGCCCCTTGCTTCCAAAACTGGTGCTTGATATGGCCTTCTCAACTCAATAGGCCCTTGCTCAGCCCTAAAACAATAACGGTGGCGACAACGGCCAGTAATCCAAGACCACAGGGAGCATATGTGGCCACTTTTACTGGTGGGCCTGCTGAGCTGACTTGTAGGGCAGTTGAACATGCCTGGTGTGTCTGCTCCTCTGGCCTCAAAAGGCCTCATCCTCTCGTGTTTAGCCTCCCAGGGAGGTGCCTTCTTGGGCTGGCAAGTGCCCTTGGTCTCCACAGTGGTCGGCGTGCCCTCCAGTGGCGGCTTTCGTGGCAACAGTGTGCGCTTGCCTTTGCACTCGATTGGGGCTTCTTGCAGCCATGGCTCGAGCTTCTGCTCGCCCTCTCCCATGTTCTCCCATGGTACACACTTGCACTCGCACTTGTTCAGGTCGAGTTGTGGCGCCATGTTGTGCCCATACTCATGCTCACATGCTATATCACAGCCAGTTAGGGACCCTCTCAGCAGCGCCATATGTGTGTGCTTGCCCTCTGTCGAGTCAAATCACCGCATCACGCCATGCTCATGCCCACCCTTGGTAGGGTTGCCTGGCAGTGCCATGTCATGCCCATGCCTGTACCTATGCCCACATGTGCCAACATCGCCTTGTGGCAGCAGTGCATCGAGCACTTGCCTGCCCTTGGCCCAGTCATTTGTGGTGCTGGGTCAGGACTGCGGCACACCACACCTTCTGTTGAACACTCCAATGCCTCAGGCTCAGCAGTTGCGACTGCTTCAGTCGTGCCAATGGGTTCGATGCTGGCGGTGCCTTTGATGGGGGCAGGTTTGGCACATGCTGGTGCATCTAACATATGACCCTGGGCCCTCATTTATTTGATGCGGCGCTCATCTATGGGAATATCAAAGGGACCCTACTGCGGGTAAACCCACGACGGGTCTGTACCCATACACCCATGGGAAAGACCCGTGGATACTTGTGTCCACAGGTTACAGGTATGGGTTTTTGATGGGTACAGGTACAGGTTGGGTCATTGGTACCCAGGGGTTTACCCATGTTGTTCCCTAGGTGTTGCAACCTGGCTCTGGGCATGTGCAAATGTCTGGGGCATTAGTCCAGAAACGTACTGAGTACTTGCCATGGAAGGCATGTCCTGTGATGAGTTGAAATGCTGTGGCTTGGACCTGTCATTTGTGTAGCACAAGCACTCCTTTGACCCATGGGTGAAGGTCAGTAGTAGGTGGGTGCATAAGAGGTGTGTGTCATGAATGGGGGTCCTCCTCATCCAGTCTTTTGTGTGTGCTCTGCCATTCTGCGATCAAGATGGCCTTCGTGTCGGGAAAGGTGGTATGTGGGGATGAGGCCCATAGCATGGCGAAAGTGGTGTAGGAGGGTAAGTGCCAGCCATGGCCATGCCAACGCCAGGTGTGATTGTACTATCAACAGTGAAGGGTGAGGGTAGAGAGTAGGTTGGTGATTGCATTGTGGAGAGCTGTGGAGTAGGGTAAGGTAGGACTGGGGTGAAGGGAGTTGTGCCATGCTGGGAAGGAGGCATCTGAATACAGGAATTCGATGTTAGATGCCAAATCCTTGTTCAGGTGCCGCACCACGCAAGTTGCTGCCAGCAACAATGCTATGTGATGAGATGGGCCTATACAGAAGTCAGCAATGTGTAAGTGAGATTTGGTAAAGATGCCATAGAAGCTAATGTAAGTGAGTGATGGTTTATGATGTGTAGTGAAAAGAATGATTTTGTAGTTAGTGAGGGACTTTAAAGAAATGAGCATGTGTTTGGTAGGTAGGGTAGGTAAATATATTCCAAGTAGTTCAGGCAGGGTGAGGAGGAGGAACAAAAGAAGGTGGAGAAAGGAAGGTGGGTAAAGGAAGCAGGGGTCGAATCAGGAGAGGACCTCATCACTTCCAGCTAGTGTTGGGGAAGTTTGGTTTGGTTTGGTTTTAGGCACTTTTGGCCAAACTGGAAACCAGACCGTTCAGTTTCCAGAGAAATTTCTGAAACCAAAACCAAAACCGATACAAACCATTTAAAACAGTTTGGTTTGGTTTAAACCCAGTTTGAGACGGTTTCTCCATCCATCAGTTTGGTTCGGTCTAAACCGCGTTTGAACCTGGTCTCAAATGGTTTGATCAATGTAACAAACACAATATATTTTCAAACAGGAACAGGTAGTAAGCGACGACACAAAAAAACAAACAAGTATGATGTACAGCAATGCAAGTCGTCAGCAGCAGGGAGCAGTGGGCAGAAATACGAAAAACTAAAACAATGGGCTTCAACATGCAACACAAGGTATTTACTTGGCCTGCTCCTTAGGTACAATAATCTCGTCCACCATACACTCGAGCTCCTTGGCAAGAGTGGCAATCTCAATATAAGCAGATATAATTCTGCTTTTATATCCACCCTTGAGTACTTGCACAGCCTTGAACAAGGCTGGCATGATGCGGTTTCGGAAGTCCATGCTGATATGACGCATGCTGGAAAATTGACGTTTGGATGCAGTAGAGGAGCCAGGGATGGTGAGATAGTCTCGAGCCATCCTTGCGAGCATGGGGTAGACGACACTATGGTCCTTCCACCATTTGATTAACACGGCGTTGGGCAAAGTGGGGAATGGCTTGAGGGGGGATGTAAGATAGGCTTCAAGCTTGGTGTACAGGTCGGCATCCTGGGCCTCCTCAGTGATGCGGCTTGCGACAGCCGACTGCATCCAGGTGGTACTATAGAGCATGTCAGGCTGGTCTTCTACAGGCGCCGAATGGGCAGGAGCTTGGTTGGGCATCAAGGTTAGTGTTGGGGAAGTTCAGTTTGGTTCGGTTTGGGCCACTTTTGGCCAAACCAGAAACCAAACCATTCGGTTTTTGCCAGAATTTCTCAAACTGAAACCGAAACTGATACAAACCATTTATATCAGTTTGGTTTGGTTTACTCTCAGTTTGAAACAGTTTGAGTATCTAAAAGTTATCAGATTGCTTAGAAAATTTAACTGGACTATCTTTGGGTATAGGAAATAGTTCAGTTAAATTTTCAAGGCAATCTGATAACTTTTAAACCTTCATTTTGCGCATTAGTTTTATATATTAGATTAAGCAGTCTGATATCTAATCTTATTGGTTATCAATATGTAAAATAAGGCTTTAAAGGTTATTGGATTGCTTATAAAACTCAAAGGCAGCATATGCTATACCAAGAGATGGTGTACCTAGATTTACTAAGCAATCTGATAACTTTAAAACCTTGAAACTATCTTAAACCAAGTTGAAACCAAACCAAACTGATTTGCAAAGTAAAGGTCTTAAAGTTATCAGATTACTTAGAAACATAGACATACTATCTCTTGGTATAGGACATGGTGTATATAAGTTTTCTAAGTAATCTGATAACTTTTAACCCTTCAAATTGCATATCAGTAACCAATAATATCAGTTATCAGTTTAGTTTGCATAATTGATATGCAAAATAAAGGTTTAAAACTTATCAGATTGGCTTGAAAATTTAAATGCACTATTTCCTATACCTAAAGATAGTCCAGTTAAATTTTTTAAGGGATCTGATAACTTTTAAATTTACAAGATCAGTTTGGTTTAAACCGAGTTTGAAACTGTTTACCAAACTTTCAAATTTCCCAAACCGGAAGCCAAACCATTTGGTTTCCTACAGAAATAGCCAAACTGAAACCCAAACTTCCGGTTTGGTTCAGTTTGAAACTGAGTTTGGATCAGTTTGAAACCAAACTTCCCCAACACTAGTCGAGGTAGACCCATCAGGGTGAAAGTATTGACCAAACTTGATGGAATGTCAGTTGGGTAAATTAGCATACAGAAAAATCACTTACTGTCTTTTTGAGACATGCTTTCCCCACATTGAGGTACACCCTCTCCCAGTGTTTCTCAAAATATGCCAACTTGATGTGGGGATCCAGGACGAGGCAGATGAAGTATATGCTGCTATCGTCGAGGCTCCGGTACCACTTGCGAAGATTCTCGAGGCCAGCCTTGAGCACAGGGACGATTTGTGTGTACTTATGGTCCTTGACCATGGCTTCCCACCTCTCCTGCATCTGTTCAATGACAGGGAGTGCACAGTAGACAGAGGGTTGAGTGGAATGTGAAAAACTTTGACAGGATAGGGCCGGCTCCTTGAGACCGTTGCGAATGAGCTTGAGCAAGCTCCATTCACCCTCGCTGAGCTTGAACATTGCATATGATTTAGGGGCTTTGAGGTTTGGGACCTTGGGGTCATTGTCGGTGAGAAGCGTGAACTTGTTGCAAGCGAGACAGATGTCGAGCATACAGTTGATGAGATCGTAGAGCAAAGCCCAGCACATACAAACCCATTTGAGGAGCTGCAGTGGCTCGAGTTGCTCGTCCTTGCAGACCTTCTCAAAAAACATGCATGCTTGCGGGGAGGAGTGAACTTGGTTGATGAATGCCAGGACCTTGCCCAGCAGATCAGTGGGATCGAAGTCTGTGGGGTCCTCGGCGTTGACATGCTCCTCAGAAGCCATGAGATCCTCATCGTCGCCGTCGTCGTGAACGGGCTTTGAGGATAATGCTGACCTGACGGATGACATCGATGCCAGTCCTAGTTTGGTAATGAAAGCCCAGGAGGCACAGTGAATTGCATGCTCCATGCAACGCACATGTTGCTCCCTCAGAACCCACTTCTTGAGGGAAGGGTCGATGCTCCTGGCTAAGACAGCAATGGCCTTGTTGCACACTGTGGATCCATCGGCGGTACCCCAGCCAAGTCAATCGGGATCGACCAGTCCATAATCTTGGAGGATGTTGGTGAGGAGTGCCCCGGTGTTTGCCCCAGAGTGATCGCCGACAATCTCCTGAAATGCGAGGACTTGCTTGTGAAAGTCCCACTTGTCGTCGATCCAATGACCCATCACGGTCAAGTAGGGGTCAAAGGCGCGGGAGGTGCCTGCGTTGAATGTGAAAGAGACCTTGCTATCGAGGGCCTTGAACTGCTCGCTAAGGAGGCCCTTGACGTGGATAGATTTGCTGTAGATCTCATCTGTTACAAGCTCTGGCCCTGGTCCCCCAGTGGACCCTTCCTGCACCCCTGCCTGTACCTCCCAGCAAATCCCCTGGGACTCACTGCCATTTGCGACTCATCCAGACATCCCAGAATCCTCACATGATCTGTCACATGACAGATCACATGCCTTATCAAGTGACCAGTCACATGACTGGTCAGGAGCTACATCAGGTGACCAATCACCTGACTAATCACATGTCACATCATGTGACTTCCAGAACCTTCTGCTACATTCTTCTTCTTCTTGTTGCATTACTGTACTGATTACCGTTCCTTTGTCACCATACTTGTTCACATGGCCTGTTTACTATACTGTTACTTAGCCTGATATCATTTGTTTGTCAGAATACTTACTGATTGTTCTTGATTCATCAGCTCGCTTACTATACCTTTGTCACTCGCTGATTCATCGCTTACTTGTCTCCTTGTCTGATTACTTTGTTTACCTGATTGCTGACTTGATATTACTGATCACACTTAGTCAGCTTAGTTAACCACTTAGCAAGACTGGTTTGTCAGCCAGTAGTATACTTGTATTTATACTTGCGCTAGTACTGAACTTAGGCCCTAAGCCTGAGTTAACTCAGATATCGTCTCATTGCTTCTACTCTCCTGTGTGCACATCCAAGGCCCTCTTCACTTCTGATCATTTACTTTTGACTTGTGTTCACTCGCAAGTCGTACGGAGCTTAGTGATTGAGCTATATCAATCAACTTGTCTATACACCACCTGTCCCGGACCTTCCTGGCCTGGTCTCCTGCCTAATTAGGCACAACATGACTTCACTCAACTTAGAGCCACATTCAGTCTTACTACACGGTCACTTGATGCATTGGTTGAGCTCTGCTCCCTCTGCTGAACTACTTGAATACCAGAACATCACCTGATTGCTATCGCGGTAACGATCCTGAGACGGATTGTAGCATCGTCTGTGACAGTTGTCCGGCTGGGGAGATCACAGGGGACCAGAGATGGGCACAGATAAGTGAGGATAGCCTTGAACGAGTCTTTCTCAATGACGGAGAATGCCTGAAAATTTAGATATAAGTATCTAGGACACGAAAGATAGACCAAGTACAAACCTGATTATTGAGGGCAATCCACTCACAAATGTATGAGAGAAGTCCTTCGCGGTGGAACGGAGGTGCTGAGGCACTCTGGACAATGTACAAGCTGAGATTGCTCTGCACACTCATAGTATCGCCCTCCTTCATCTCAGGGCTTTTTGCAATGGCAGGGACATTGTTCTTCTCACACATCTCGCGGTAGAACCTGTAGTGCTTGCCACCCTCGTGTGTGAAATGCGCTCGAAGGGTCGATGTTGAGTTTGTGGACTTGTAGAAGCCTACACCAGCTGCTAGGCTACTGTCATTCCTATAAAGCAAGATTAAAAGGTGCTGGAGGGAAAGGATATGATATGTACTTGCTAGTGTTGGGGAAGTTTGGTTTGTGCCTGAAACCACTTAGTGAAATGAAGATAAAGATCTAATTCAATTGCTTAGCAAATTTAGGATCATGGTCTTCTATATCTGGAGATAGTGTCCCTAAATTTGCTAAGTGATTGGATAAGATCTTTACCTTCATTTCACTAAGTGGTTTCAGGCACAAACCAAACTTCCCTAACACTAGTACTTGCAGAGGATACACCACCACCCTTGCATCTTTTGGCCGCCCTTGACGCACACCCCTACCTTGTATACAAGGTCAAGATCGGCATGGTGCTTGTCCTTGCTACGGACATGGTGGCTACTTGTGCGTTTCTGTGGCAGATATGTCAGTAGATAGTAGATAAGGTTATGAACGACAACTTACACATTTGTCTTTGAGGGATAGATCTTCCTCATCGCCAGAGCTTGAGCCCTGGTCATTGCTGGCATTATCTGTCTCTGGGTCAGAATCGACGGAGATGGCGGTGCTTTGGGCCTTCTTTGGCCTCAACTCTCGAGGGGGGGGCATGTCATTGTCTGAGTGGCGTCGTTTCTGGGTGCTTTGGCGTCGGACCTTGGGGACAACCTTGGTGGGTAGATGGGGTGGGAGAGATGTGTTGATTGACACTTTGGGCTGGCCACGTAGCTGTCAGACACGATCGGATGGACCAACAGAGAAAGAAGCTGGAGTGACAGGTTCGACTGGAGTGGAAGGTGCAGAGGTATCATATGGATCATAGACAATAGGATGCTCATCGTCTGTTAAGGCTGCAGCGGGCCTTGGACTAGAGAGCTTGTGAGAACGGGGTCAAGCAGACCTAGCAAGCTATCAGAGGCAGAAGAGAGAGTAGTCACACTTGCTCTTTGAACCTCTGAGACACAAGTGCGATGGGGAATGTAGAGGCTATCAACAATCCACCCAGCACTGGTGCGCAGGACACAAGTTGGGAGGTTTAATGTGAACAATCATGGACAATTAAACCTTCCAAGTAGTGTAGCTTGTATACACAAGTGCAGAGGAATGAGACGTGTAAGAGGACGGCTCAATTCCCTTGCAATAGTGCAGCTAAGGACGTGCTTGCTTAACGCTCAAGCTTAAGCAGTATACACCTGTGCCTTTAAGCAGGTAGACTAGGTAGAGTCTTGAAGGAGTGAAGCTAGACGAGCGACTGAAAGACTCTGTCACACAATTGATAAGAGGAGCTGGGATAGAATGTATGGCAATCCCTTATCCTCTAAGCAGACGGTGTGGAGAAGCTGCAAGTTGAGAATTAAGTCGAGCTTAAGGCTCAACCTTGTACTGGGATCTCCTTAAATATAAGAGGGATCGTAATACTATGAGTACTGATCCTAGGGTCTGGAACAACACTGGGACACTGCCCATGTCACCACCAAGGTATCTGTCTGCGGGTTTGTGGTACAGTTATCAGAATGTGGGAGATTAGAACTCAGAATTGTAAGAATGGAGGGGTGTTTGGGCGAGCGACGAGGGAGACAAGGCAAAAAGTGTATAAGCCTAAGTCTCTATGGCGTCCGTATTGCCACCCGAGTATATACTCCAGGGTGATAGGATACTGAGTTACCGCACGCTGCCTTAGGGAGAGGAAGGCGCTGCCACTCAGAGAGGAAAGAAGGAAGGGGGTAAAGTCCACTGTATTGCGACAGGAGACTCAACTTGGTGAGTCCCTACGGCGCGGAGCCCTATTTATGGGCAGGCGGGAACGCCACTACTAATACATGCGTATCTGGGGTACAAGCCGGGAAAGGGAACGGAGCAAACGAGACAGAACTGGGGTACGCATAACAAAAACGAAACAGGGTACTGATAGCTAGGATACGTACTACTAGACTTATCAGTCCGACATCAATCCAAACCTTATCGTACTAATACAGTCACGGGATACTTAAGAACCGTACCTGTGACAGCCCACAAGTACAGTACACATCAGGGATGAGTCAGAACGAGTCATAGACACAGCAAATAGTACAAGGATCCTCAGGCAATCCAGAGAGCCTCATGAGAACGTACCAATTAGTAGGACAGTCTGAACAGGTCAGAACAGGTATAGTAAAATTTTCACAGAGGCCATTTCCTGAACGTACCAAGAGTCTGTCCATGACATCGTCGGCATCATTGTACCATACAAAATCAGAGGTGGATGCAGCCATGTCGAGTGTGGGTGTCCAGGTTAAGGGTTGAAAAAAAGAGAGAAACATGTCCATTCAAGCAAGAAAAAAAAAAAGAAACATGTCAAGGTCCAAAGTCTGAAAGTTCTAGCCCAGAGTCCAGACCCAATGCAAGTAACCCACAGACTGTTTGAAACCAATTCCAAACCACTTGGCGGTGATGGGTAGGTGCCGAAACCGGAGGCCAAACCGTCTGGCCTCCTATGGAATTCTCCAAACTGAAACCGAAACTTGCAGTTTCAGTTCGGTTTAAACCGAGTTTGGAGCAGTTTGAAACCAAACTTCCCCAACACTAGAGCTCCGTAATCTTGCTTACTCTTTCCTCGAGGCTGGGTAGCTGTGTTTTTCTGGTTGGTTGGTGTACTGCAGGCGTGTATCCTAGTATGAGTTTATATAGGGTTTTCTTTGTCGTGCTGGATGGCCACAAGTTCCTGGCATACTGGGCAATTGGCAGCCAGTTAGCCCAGTTGTTCTGGTCTTTGTTGCAAAACATCCTAAGGTACTGTTCTAGGGACTGGTTTGTTCTTTCGCTTTGTCCATCTGTCTGTGGGTGGTAGGCTGTGCTGATGTTCTGGTGTATTCTGAGGATTTGGCACAGCTCTTTTGAGAAGTTAGCTGTGAACCAGGTATCTCGGTCTGATATGATCTTCCTTGGTAATCTGTAGTGAGATATCATGTGATGAGCATAGAGCTTGGCCACTCCCTCTGCATCTATCATTTCCTTGCAGGGGATGAAGATGGCTGCTTTTGAGCAATCATGGTCTGTGATGGTTAGAATTGAGTCGTAACCCTCAGATTCTGGCAGTTTCACTATAAAATCCATTGCTATGGTCTGGAAGGGTAGAGCATCTGGCGTTGGGGTTATCGGAAATGGCGGGGGTTTTGATGGATGGGTGTTTATCTCGTTCATTTGGCATATTCCACATCCTTGGATGTAGTCTGTTACTGTGTTTCGCATTCCTGGCCACCAGTAGTATTTGGCAATTAGTTCAGTGGTTTTGGCTATTCCTGGATGTCCAGCAGAAAAAGAAGAGTGAAAATGGGTTATCACCCCCCTCTTTAGGTCGTTGTTTCCCATGACAACAAGGGCTGGACCATGCCAGTAAAGGTCGTCTGAGACCAGTAGTCTATAGGCCCTCTGCCACTTTGTCAAGGTGTCTGTTGCTTCTGATCTTTTCTGTGCTTCCTGTACTTCAAGGTCTAGTGCCTCTATATCTGTCCCCTGGCCCCAGCCTTGCTGAGTTTCCTCAGCAGTGACTCCGGACCAGCCAAGGTCCATAGCTGCTACTAGCTCCCTCCGTTCAGGAGTGTCCAAGGAGAATGCCTCATCTGGGAAGCAAGTGACTTCCGGGTTCTCCATTGGCATGTTATAGTCTGGTCGCCTAGATAGTGCATCTGCATGGTTTGTTGTGTAGAAAGTGGCCGCAGAGCGAGCCATTTGCAGTAGAAATAGTATTACTTTGGTGTGCCACTTATTGGCACTTACTGATGCTTATTTATAGGTATTTAATTGGTATTTGGGACTATTTGGTACCTCTTACTATACACAGTAGTTGGTTCATTTTTATCGCCTCAGACCACCTGAGTGTCACACTAAGTGTTGCAAATTCAAACGGTTACCGGTAGCCGGTAGCCCTCTGGCTCTGCAGGTGTTCCTGATTTCTCGCACACCCAGCTATTTCCTGTCATTTCCAGCAATAACTTTCAGGAACAGGAAACGGCACATGTTCCCCTCCCTTTCTGGGAGCATCTCTCCTCGGCATCGTCCGAATGATGCAACTTTGCTGTCTCCCATGCCTTCCCACGCCCCTCCCTCCTTCGGCATCGTCCGAATGACGCAGCCTCGCGGTCTCACATGTCGAGCTTGTTGTTTCCCACGACGAGCTCATCGTCCCCGACAGCGAGCAAGGCTACTTATGCCTTCTTCACATATTTTATATAACATATATATATCGTTCGAAGCGCATTAATTAGGAGAATATGAATATAATAAAAAAAAGGGGGGTTATCAAATATTTTTGTGCCTGCTGCCTTTAAGAATACCAGAAACCGGAGCCAGCTCACCAGGCCACTTGTCTGCTTGTCTCCCGCACAACTCCTGCACGTCTCCCTCTCGGCATTGTCCGAACGATGCGACTTCGCCGTCTCCCACACCTTCCTGCACCCTCCCTCCTTTGGCATCATCCGAATGACGTGGTCTCACAGTCTCACATGTCGAGCTCATTGTTTCCCACGCCGTGCTCATTGTCCCCGACAGCGAGCAAGGCTATTTGTAAATATTTTATATAACACATATATTATCATTTGAAGCGGATTAATCAGCAGAATACGAATATAATAAAAAAATAGGAGGTTTATCAGCTATTTTTGTGCACTCATGCCTTGACAATACTGGAAGCCGGAGCCGGCTCACCGGGTCACTTGTTCACTTTCGCTTTTGTGTCTCTCCTGTTCGGCAAAATCTGAAGGGTGCAACCTTGTCGAGCTCATGGTCCCCAATAACGAGCACCGGCCCTCACAAAAATTTTATACAACATGACTCGAAATCCATTAATTAGTAGAATATGAATATGACGAAAAAAAAAATATGATTATGCGTTTGCGGTCCCTAAGAATATTGGAAGCCGGAGCCAGCTCTCTGGCTACATGTGTTACAGGCCCTTGGCTAACTCAGAAGCCTGTGCATATTCATCGCCGACAGTGAGCACATGCGCTGACAATAATCCCCTCATACTTTATGGGAGCTTATATACATATATCATTAACGTTCTAATGATCACTATGAAATGAACAAGTGAAAAAAAAAACTTGAGTATGGACGTGCGGGGTCACATCTTCATTGTTTTGTTGTTGTCATCGTGGCGTCACGGTAGTGATGGAAAAGATAGTGAGAAAGTAACAATACACAGTAGTGATGACATACCTTGATTTCTATGAAGAAGTACTTTGTATTCCCCATGCAACTCCTACTCCATGCGACGTGGAACGCGGTATACCGAAACGTGTTGATATTGATATGTAGTGTTGGTGGTAGTGGTGATGATGGCAGTGGGAGTGACTGCCGTCACCGTCGTCCTCACGAACACAGTGGTGTCGCTGGTGTGGGTGATGACGATGGCGGCATCTGTTGTTGTTGTTGTTGTTGTGGCCATTGCTGTTATGGTGGTGGTGATGGTGGCAATGGTGTGAGTGGCGGCAATGGCAGTGGCGGTCATCGTAGTTGGGGTCATTATGATGATGATGATGGTGGTGATAGTGGTGGGGCAGAGTGGTCGAGTAGTGGTGATGGTAGCAGTGGTGGTCGGGCAGAAGTGGTCGAGCAGTGGTGGGAGCGGTAGTGGTCACAATTGCGGGAAAGGTCGTTTTGTCCTCGTTCTCATTCGTGTTGTCTTCCTCGTTCGCATCCTCGTCTTCCTCGTCCTCATTCGTATCATCCTTGTTTGTATCGTCCTCCTTGTCCTCGTTCGTATCACCCACCTCGTCCTTGTTCCGTATCGTTGTCCTCGTCCTCGTTCGTATCCTCATTCCTGCAGTCATCTTCGTTGTCTTCCTGCTCTTTTTTTTTTGTTTCCATTGCTGTTGTCAATATGGTCAAGATCACTTGGCTTACATTGGTCAACGCGGAAGATTTGGACAGCGTCTTGTACAATGCATTGTAGATTGACTGGTAGGCCGTGCAGGATGTTTGCTGGGGACGAACTTGTGGAGAGTTCTGCGATCTTCAAGTAAGTGCTTGCCGTCTAGTCGAAGTGGACTCACCAGTACAATCCATCGGAGGGTGCAGCATGGTTTGCAGAGATGGCACGCTATGGTAAAGGACGATCTATAAAAAATGAGATGAATCGTGATGTATCATCACACATAGGCCTGAGATCCTCGAAGTTTTGAAGGTCATGCTGAGAATTATATCTTGCATTTGCTTGGGTATCTGAGACATACTCTTCATATTTCTGATCACAGGAAATGTACAAAGTCCACTGTGTGCCTTATACCATGATGTTTGTGAATGCGTCCGTTATCCTTAGCACTTCGTCCGCTTCCTCGTCATTGTGCAGCTCCTCATCAATCTCGCTTTTATCCCCATCAGTGCTGACCTGCTCATCAATTGCTGAGGCTGTAGGCATTGTAAATGAACTTTCAATGACCACAGGACAACGGAAGGTAACTTACTATCATTTACCAGGGCAGTGGGCGAAGAATTTGCCACCACCGGACGAGGGCCACGGTAGTCGGGTAGGCAATAGATTTGCAGGAGCCGCATACGAAGGTGGTCGTTTACACAACAATGCTGCATCTGTATGGCTGTTAGGTGAGCAGCAAATGCAGTGTTGGATTCTTTGTGAGTGTCAATGGCCCTGCACATGTCTGCATCCTCCGCATCGACCCAGGCTTGCAGGCATGCAACCTCAACGTTGCAGCGGCAGACTTCCTCTTTGGCACGCTCAAGCTTGAAATATTTTTTTGCTGCCTGCCTGTTTGTAAGCGTCGCCCAATCTTTGGATAGGATTTCATGGTCAGAATGCTTAAGAATCTTGAACTCAGAGAAGTTACAATATTCCACAACTTCAGAGTACGCGAGAACAGGGCACGGTGGATTTTGAAGTGGCACCAGAGTATTGTAACGCTCAATCGCATTATGGATCGCAGTGCAGCGGCAACTGAGTGCTTGCACAATGTGTTTGCACAGTTTATAGCCTACAACAAAGGTTAGGAGAGTGGTGCGGATAGATAAACTGCGTACCTGAGCCAGCCAAGTTGGCCTTCTCCAACTCCATTAATCTGCTCACAACAAGCCCTTGGAGCTCCTTGACAACACGGATAAACTTCCGGTTACTGATATACTTGAGAATGTTCCGGTATTCGACATCGTCTTGTTGCCACCACGTCTTGATGCCAATCAGCCACTCGACATCATCAATGGCATGTACTGCTCACTCCTGCTGTGCACTGATGACCTGCAGCTGCCTGTCAATCGCCTCGTGCTTGCTTTTCTTCACAACCTCATCAGAGATGCCAACAGTGTTAAGGCTGTAGCGGGCCTTGGACTAGTTGGCTTGCGAGAACGAGGTCAAGCGGACCTAGCAAGCTTATCAGAGCAAGAAGAGTAAGTAGACACTCGCTCTTCTGATGCTCTGAGACACTAGTGCGATGGGGAGTGTAGACGGAGTCAACAATCCACCCAGCACTGGTGTGGACACAAATTGGGAGGTATAATCCGAATGAGTGCGGACGATTAAACCTTCCAAGTAGTGCAGCTCGTATACACAAGTGCAGAGGAGTGAGTCGTGTAAGAAGACGAGTCAACTCCTTTGCAGTAGTGCTGCTAAGGACGTGCTTGCTTAACGCTCAAGCTTAAGCGGTATACACCTGCGCCTTTAAGCAGGTAGACTAGGTAGAGTCTTGAGGGAGTGAAGCTAGGCAAGCGACCGAGAGACTCTGTCACACAATTGATGAGAGGAGAGGGGATAGAGCGTATGGCGATCCCTTATCCTCTAGGCAGATGGTGTGAAGAAGCTACAAGTTGAGAATTAAGTCGAGCTTAGGGCTCAACTTCGTACGGAAGCCTTCTTAAATACAGGGAGGATCGTAATACCACTAGTACCGATCCTAGGGTCGAGACCAACGCTGGGACACTGCCCACAAGTACAGTATACA
Organism: Russula virescens; assembly: GCA_003316435.1. Classification (NCBI taxonomy): domain Eukaryota; kingdom Fungi; phylum Basidiomycota; class Agaricomycetes; order Russulales; family Russulaceae; genus Russula; species Russula virescens. The sequence goes on from QFEY01000294.1 coordinate 14,585, forward strand.
TCAGTGACGAGTCAGTACGAGTCATGGACACAGCAAATAGTACATGGGTCCTCAGGCGATCCAGGGAACCTCATGGAGACGTACCAGTTTGTACAGTAGCTCAAACGGATCAGAACGCATATAGTAAAATTTACACAGGCTGTCCTTCTGTACGTACCAAGAGTCTGTCCGTGACAAACAGAAAAGTCTTGCTCCATGAGGTTCAGGAAAGGGCCAACTTCGTCGATTTTCTTCCTCACATCATCATATTGCTCCCTGGGCAGATCATGAGGTCATCAAATAGCACAAATCAAGAAAAAGAAAATACCCAATCGCGAAGAAGTTTTCCAGAGCTTCAACGTATGAGACCTTGAGCGTGAGTTCATCGGGTTCTTTTTGCTTTGCAACGGAAAGGAAATCCATCTCCTCCTGATGCCAGTGCTTGAAGTTGGCTGCACCAAATCCCATCTGAGCCTCAAACACCCAAAGCTCTTGGTCAATGTTTCGCTCAATGTCGAGCGCTTGCTTGTAGTTTTGGAGTAAGAACATGCCTGAAAACATGGGTATGTTAGAGCGTTAGACAAATGGCTCAAAGCACTGGAACGACAGTACCCAGCGATGCATATCGATCATCGTTCACCTGCTGAATGTGCAGATCGATTGACTGCATCCAGCGAAAGCTAGATGAGTGTCGAATGTTTCGTGCAGTCCCATTCAAGCTCAAGAAAAACCTCTCACAGGTTGAGAGGTCCTCGAGCCCGAAGCCAGTTCGATATAAAGGATGATACCTTACTTGACACGAACGCTTGTGGGCCCAACAATGGAAGGCATCCACTACACACTGAAAACCCTTCTTGACCACTTTCTCCCGGAGCGAACTGTTGCGAAGTGTGACATCAAGGACGCAACCAATGTCATACCCAAGGCCTTGATCTTCTCCAAATTCTGTTAAAATGGTCGAAACTGCGGCGAGGGCATGCTTGGCCCTATGCAACAAGGGTCAATGTCGGTGAGGAAAGGGTGTGGCGTGCTTACATTTCAGCTGACTGCACAAACTCAATCATGAATTCTACGATGCCATGTCAACACAGGCAAGCAAAGACGCCTGTCTGTTCGAACGCCTCCTTTGATGCTGTTACAACCCTATTTTTCCTTTTCCCTGCTCACCCATTCTTGCTTATGTTGTGTATTAGTAGTGGCTGATGCCTTTCCTGCGTGACTCATACTCAGGTGACTCGTATTCGTGACTCAGACTCATGTGACTCATTCCTAGGATCAGTACTTATGGTTGTGGCACACGTGACTCATACTGATACCTACAGTACGCTTTGACTCAGTACTAGTAGGTCTATTTATAGGGGACTCTCTAGGTATATAAGGACGCCCAGTAGCTACTATGTACCTTAAGTCTGACTTGGCTTGTATCGCAATCAACTCCCCTCTGACTTCTGGGTGATAAAGGACAAAGACCTCCTTTACCGCCTAATCATTTGGACTGAAGGGTGAAGATCTCCCACTACCTCAAGATCTACTTCCTCTTCTTAGGATACCTGCTTTACCTTAAAGGGATATACATCCCTAAGAAGGTCAGTCATGAGTCTAGAGGAATCAAGGCAGCCTCGTTCGTGATCGTTAGGGGACATTGCCCCAGATAAAGATAGAACTTGAACCAGGCAATCCACGAACTCGCCTGTTGTACTCTCCCTGAGAGTCAGAGCTCCAGAACCCACTTATCGCTCAGGTCGAGTCTTAATGCTCTTGCAAGCGTTGCAGATGCGGGTGGGAGCTCCTTTGAAGTCGCTGCCTTCCAATTGCTACTGCAGTGGTTATCCTGCTCACCTTCTGGAGCCAGGAAGCCATCCTCAAGTTCCACAGCATTTGTGGGAAGCTTCTCGGCCCTCCGCGCAGCTGCATGTGACTTGACTTCATCCTTGAAACTATTCACGAAGTCGCGAGAGAGGAAAAACTTGCTGTTGAATTTGCGCTCATCGCATGAGCCCGCGGTCTTGTCACGCTTCTGCAAATTGCAGCCATCAATGGCATGCATCCGCGCAGGGACCAGGCATTCCTCGTTTGGTTGCTGTGAAGGGGATGAGAGCATTGAAACATGTTATATGGTAGTGTCCTGACCTCGAATCCACAGGTGGGACAACTATACCTCATGGCCCAGTTAGGAATGTCACGGCCAAGTGCAGCATCGACCCTCTTTTGTAGTCTGCGCTGCATGTCCGAGAAGATATCAAACGCTTGCAAGAAAAGTTGCTTAAGGGAGTGAACATATTTGAACTAGTCAAAAGTTGCAGAGGTTAGTTGATTAGGGATGAATTGAGGGAAACACACACCTGCTGAAAGGCACACGTGGCCTTGACGAAGCCCTGAACACCAATGCTCGGCTGTCAGCGGCGAATGTGGTAGAAGTACTCGAGTAAGTCGACCGAAAAGGCTGTTTTTGGTGAGACTGGAGTCCCTGCGACGAGGCCAACGTACATAAGTGAGATATTGGGATTCTCATCTTCGCGTTGCCGCACGCTTATGGGCGAGCTGCCTGCTAGACATTTGTCAGTGATGAGATATGGGACGTATGTTGTACAAACCTTCGAGTCCCAACACGCGCACCGACCAAACAATGTCCGAATCGATTTCAGCGCGAGAGGTATTTCGATTGTGCTTCCACTCCAGGTATGGGTCGACGAGTAGTGGTAAAACCGCCTCCCACTCTCTCTGCGCCGAGCGGTGGTATGATAGTCGTGTTTGAGACTGATAAGCACATTTTCTGCCTCCACCAAAAGCGCTAGGATGCAATCAGAGATATATCATAGCACAAAAATAAATATGCACGTTATGATCGTTTGCAGCCGTGCATGCTGCACCGCCTTCTGGCCTATCGTCTGTCCCTCGGAATCCAGGGAATCCTTGGGTACATCCACCCAATCGTCCATATGTGTGTCTTCGTCCATGCGATCCTCAAAGGTGGAACTGTCTGGGATGATCTCCCAGTTGATTGCACCAGGTGCCTGATTTACGGCCATACCCACCTCTGCAATCTTTTGGTGAATGATTGCATTCATACCTGTTGGGGGGAAATCAACAATAGCATTCTAGTGATGAGAATGTCCTTGAAACTCATGGTTCTCCTCTTTTTTCCTTTTCTCGTCAATGCACCGCTTTCGCTCGTCTACTTGCGACGCTGTCAGCTTTTTTGATGTCCTTGAACCCCCAAAGAGCAGGCCAGAATATATCCTCGTAGTCGAAGAAACGAGGTTTTTAGAATGACAATGGGGACAAGTGGGCATGGTGGGCGTGTTGGTGGCTTGGTGTAAACGTACGTGAAAGCAAGAAATGGTGGCAAACAAAGATGATTACGAAATCCAAAAGCCAGCATCTGAGCATCCTGGCTTCGCATCGTAGTGTAGAGCCATCTACCGCGGTACTTGGTTGACTAGAGGAAGGCAGGATCGGAAGAACAGTCAAAATCATCCACTTGGGACAGGCATAATTGTCTAGAAATCTGAGGATGCAGTACTAGTGTGAGGCATGCAGGAAAGCAATTAAGGTGCTGATGCGGCAACTGGCTGCGACGCACACAATCCAGCGACTCTGGCTTGTCGCTTGAATACACATTCATTCCTTGTTCAGCAACATGACTCCAAGAGCTCTATCAAAATCTATCTACACAGCATGTCACTGCTCTGGGTTCATTCCAAAGCAATCAACATTCTCATTCAACTCGGAGCCAGTCAGATACTTCTTTGGACCTGACAACATTGCCATTCCTGCGATTCCAAGTCCATATGAGAAATTAAAACAAGACTATAATTGTATGATGCAGTATGGAAATGACATGAAAAAAGGGGTTTCAGTAGAAAATAAGCAGATTAAACTAGTGTTGGGGAAGTTTGGTT
>QFEY01000296.1:0-33062 GCA_003316435.1 Russula virescens
CATGCACCTTGAGGCAATGCCTTGTGACTCAGACTCTGAAGGAGTCATAACAAGTCTGACTCATATTCCATTCCTCCAGACTTATACTTGTACCATATTTGGATCGCCTAATTGGGGTCATCCCTGTAGTATATAAGTTGCACCTTAGAGTACATTGTACCCCAAGCTCAACTTGGTTACTTTCCTGAAATCTACCCAATCATCTTCATAGTGTTGAGTGTAGAAGAACCTTTATCCTACCCTTACCACTATGACTTATAAGTCCTAAGGCCCTTCCTTTGGAAGCACCCTTAGAACTTAGTATGAAGCTTCATCTCTAACAGTCTTAGGCAACTGCAGAAGGCCTACTCAACTCTATAAGTCTTTATTGCACTTATGAGCAATAACTTGAATGGACTTGGTAATCTCCTTGATTCCCACAGTCACATGTGTATAGCCTAGGTACCAAGGGTTAGACCAGACCTCACCAGTGTATCATTGTCACTGGACAGAACACTAGCTCATGCTAGCAAGATCTCCACATATCAAACATCTCTTAGGTCAAGTCGACCCTTAACACCCTCAGGAGCATTACACAAGTTGAGCTTTACAATCAACCATGGAGATCAACACAGAACCCCAACTTGGTAAAAGACCAAGAACATTGACAACAAACCCAGTCGATGAAGTAACAGTCAATTCAATCAGCATAACAGAGGCCTTCCCCACCACCATCTGAACCTGCACCACTCCAAACCTCCCTCTATATCCTCCGAAACAAGGAAACTCTCACAAAAGATCAAAACCTCTCCGGGGCCTTCTGGAAGGAAACAGCAGCAGCCAATGAAACAGGCTACTACACAAACCTATGAACAGGACCCACTGAATACTGGGAAGGATGAGTAGAATTTGTCAAAGTTGGGAATTAACACCACTGGTATAGGCTATACCAGAAACAGAGCAACTGGGTAACAATTCAAAAATAAAAACTCAAAGCAGAGTTACATGGACTAGGAACTACTGTCCAAGCCTCACCAGAAATCATAAAAAGACAAAAATCAGAAGAATACAGGAGAAATCCAAATTTACTAGGACCACCCATGAATACTCCAACAGTGTCACCACCGCCTATTACTCCTCCCAAAGAAGAGGACAAAACCAAACTAGAATATACCAATGCCCTGGTCGAACCAAGAATGGAGCAATTCCTAATAGAAGGGCTCCACCACATAGCCACGATTCAAGGAGAACAAACCTTGGATCTCAAACCTGACCAACCAGAGATACTTGAGCAAATAGCAACAGCAGCAGCCACAGAACACCAATTCAATACCAACCAACCCCCAGCAGCCATCAGAATGACCAGTATCCAAAAGGCAGCCACAGGAGGAGGTGGAGGAGGTGGAGGAGGCAGCAGAGGATCCAACTCCAGTAACACAGGAGGAGGATCCAATGGTGGCCTCTATGTTACAAACTTTTACCCTTACTATACTATGGACTGCTGACTCCATTATGCTTACTCATTTCCCTTCACCTTACTTCAGACTGATTACTGTATGTATTGCATTTGTGCTGCCACCTATGCTCTGATGACTCCTGCCTGATGTACTGATATGTGCCGCCTCAAGTACTGATACTATGTGTGACCTATGATAGCTACTGTATGCTACTGATACTACTACTACTAGGACTGGTTGTGACTCAGACCCTATTAGTGTAGTCACCTGGACTCCCTGTATTTGAGGACTGCCTGACTAGCTAGTTGAGCCCTAAGCTCAACTTTGTATGCAATCTACATTGTCTTCATCCTCTCTCACTTAGTGCCAGCCTAAGTGTGTGCTTCAAGACTTCCCCTCTCATCTCCTCACCTTGCTTGCACTCGGCTTGTTGCTGAGAGCATTCATACACCTGCTTAGTGCTATAAACTAAGACATCTACTGCTAGTTAGTCCTAAAGCAGTAATCATCGCATGCCCCAGCCCGGACCTCCCACTCAGTCTATCTCTATTGCATTCAAACTCAAAGTGGTCCCTGGCCTGCCTCACCACTCATCAGCCCATGTCCCACTTATTATCGATCACCATCAGCTGTGTAGTGATCTATACCTTTCCCCATTAGTCTTATACCAGCATCACTCCTGGATTGCCATATCCTTTGGATCTATATCTGCTTCCTTGTCCCATACCTCTGTTGCCCATTCCTTTTCTAGCTCTTAACCAAGTCCATCAACTCCAATATCATTTAGTGTCATTAATAGTTCATAGAACTATTGTATGTTGTCCAACACTGTGAACAGCCCATAGAGCCGTAACAGTCGTCCTGTACTGTGAATGGCCTGTAGAGCCATAACACTCTATGGAACCGCACCCACCATCTTCACTGGAGACTACTCAAAAGCAGAAACCTTCCTCACCAAATTCAAGAAATGGCAAGCAGTCAATCTAGACAAAGCAATCATGAAAAATCCATATACAAGGGTGGCTCTCATCCTTACATACATAAAAGGACTGGACATCAAGGACTGGGCAAACAGACAACTGGAACTCCTAGATGGAAACTTAGTGCTGGGATATGCAGACACAGATGAATGACACTGGGGAACATTTGAAGTAAACTTCAAGAACACGTTTAAATTCTGAACCAAGACTACACTGGCCCTGTCCCAAGTCAAAATGCTCCTTCAAGAAGAAATGCCCAAGAAAAGCATAGAAGTCTACAATGCAACTTTTGACAGACTTCTTAAAGAAGCAGGGTTCACCAGGACGGACAAAGGCAGCATGGAATTATACAAAGACAGGTTGGTTAAAGGCCTCAAAGCCACAATTATCCAATGAGCAAAGAAGCCCACAACCCTGGATGAATGGCAGGAAGCAGCACTTGAAGAACAACTTACCTTCCTAGAAGTACAGAAAGCACTAGGAAAAGGATCTCACCACCTTATGAAGGAAAGAATCCTACATAACCTCAAAGGAAAGCTGAACTGAAACAATAGACATCCAGATGCCATGGACATCAATTTGGCTGAACTAGGAAAACGTAACTCCCCAGACAAGGAAGCAAAATAAAAAGCAGCAAGACTCCTTGGATTATGTTACCTTTGTGATAAAAAAGGACATATCAGCAGGAACTGTCCCAACAAACCAAAACAGGGACCAGGATAACCTAATCAAGGAGGATGGAAAAAGAAACCACAACCTCCTCAACAAATCAGAAAAGCAGAAGCAAACACTACCCCTGATGCCAGCAAGGTGGGAGAACAAGGAGAACAAGGCAAAAGGGTCTTGCTCACCAAAGACAACTTCAGAGATATGATAATGGGACTAGACAAGGAAGATTGTGTGTCCGTAGTCGATTCTCTTCTGGATTTTTAGATGGGCCCAAACTAACCGCCATGGTGTGGGCCCTCAAGATACGTACTGAATTTGTAACTAGAAAAAGGGCTGTCACTATGCCATTTACATTTCATTTATATGATGGAAAGGTGGAAACAGAAGCCCTAATTGACAGCAGGGCTACTGGAAACTTCATCGACTATCACTGGGTAATCCAACACCAACTAGGGACAAAACTATTGGAATACCCCATCCCGGTTCACAATGTCAATGGAACCGAGAATAGATCCAGAACAATCTGACAATACACAGATGTTACAATGTGTTGAGGAAAACAAAAAGAATGAGTCTGCTTCCTCATAATCAACCTAGGAAAGGACTGAATGATCTTTGGATACCCTTGGCTTGCCAAATTCAATCCACACATAGACTGGCTGAGAGCCCAAGTCTTAGGACCGATAACCAGGATGTTCACATTAAGATCAGCCAAAGACCTCAGCCACTACTTGCAAAGAATTCAGATTGAAAACCAAGAAGAGGAAGATGAACTCTTGTACCATGTTAACTGAGTCATAAACCTCTCCCACAAAGAAATGACTGAATTCCAAGATCAATTCTCTCTGAAAGCCATGAAAGAAAAACAAAGTATAGCAAAGGTATCCATTGCCCAACAAATGGCAATGGAACACCAAAGCCACACAACCACTGCCCATGAAGCCATACCTCCAGAATACCAGCAACATATGGCTGTATTTTCAGAAGAAGAAGCATAACAATTCCCTCCACCAAGGGAATTCAACTATTGGATTCAGCTAAAACCAGGAGTGCCTGATGTTATCAACTGCAAAATGTACCCAGCTTTGATTCAGTCACAAAAGGCACAAGATGAATACATTGATAAGAACCTAGGGCAAGAATACATCAAACCTTTTAAATCTCCCTACAGATTCTCTTCATTCACAATCCCAAAAAAGGACAGAAGATTCAGATTTATAGTGGACTACAGGAAACTCAACCAATGGACAGAAGTGGACGTTATGCCACTACCCAGAATATCAATAATCATATAAGAGCTAGGAGACAAAACCTTGTTCACTAAATTTGATGTGAGAGAAGGGTACCACAACATCCAAATCGTCCCAGAAGATCAATGGAAAACTGTGTTCAAAACATACAGAGAGTTATTCCAATTCTGTGTTATGTCTTTTGGACTATGCAACATCCCAGCAACCTTCTTGAGGTTTATAGCCTTCATCATTGACCTGTTACAAAAGAAGTACCCACACAACTTCAAACATTACATGGACAACCTGATCATCGCCACAAATGAAGGTGAACAAGAGCTGCACTGACAGATAGTGCACAAAGTTCTAACACTCCTAGAACAGAACTTGCTTTTCTTAGAACCAACCAAATGTGTCTTTGAACAATCAGAGGTTAACTTCCTGGGAGTACACCTAGGACAAGGTGTGATATCAATTGACCCTGCCAAGATAGCAGGAATCAAAGATTGGCCAGAAATATGCAAAACAGTCAAAGATGTATGAAGCACACTAGGGGTCCTGGGATTCCAACACCCATTCATCCCTGGGTTTGCTGATATCGCCAAGCCCCTTACTTGCTATAATCTGTCTTGGGATCGTTATTGCAATAGCAATCAGATAATGTTCTGGTATTCAAGCAAAGTAGTAGAGGGAGCAGAGCTCAACCTATGTGTCTGGTGATCTTGTGCAAGGACTGAATGTGGTCTTAAGTTGAGTGAAGTCAAGGATTGCCTAATTAGGCAGGAGACCAGACCAGGAGGACTGGGACAGGAGGTGCGCAGACAAGTTGATTGATATAGCTCAATCACTAAGCTCCATGTGACTTATGAGTGAACACAAGTCAAAAAGGTGAATGATCAGAGGTGAAGAGAGCATTGGATGCACACACAGGAGGTTCAGAGTAATAAGATGAAAACTGAGTTAACTCAGGCTTAGGGCCTAAGTTCAGTACTAGTGCAAGTATAAGTACAAGTATACTACTGGCTGACAGATCAGTCTTGCTAAGTGATTAACTAAGCTGACTAAGCATAATCAGTAATATCAAGTCAGCAATCAGGTAAGCAAAGTAATCAGACAAGGAAACAAGTAAGCAATGAATCAGCGAGTGACAGAGGTACAGTAAGCAAGCTGATGAATCAAGGACAATCAGTGAGTACTCTGACAAACAAATGACATCAGGCTGGGTAACAATATAGTAAGCAGATCATGAGAACAAGTAGAATAACAAAGGAACAGTAATCAGTACAGTGATAGGGGAATGAGAAGGAGAACATAGCAGAAGGTTCTGGAAGTCATATGATGTGATATATAATCAGTCATGTGAGTGATCACCTGATGTATCACTTGACCAGTCATGTGACTGGTCACCTGACAAGACATGTGATCTGTCATGTGACAGATCATATGAGGGTTCTGGTGATTCTGAATAGGACATGAAAGGCAGTGAGTCCCAGGGGATTTGCTGGGAGGTACAGGCAGAGATACAGGAAGGGTCCTCTGGGGGACCAGGGTCAGAGCTTGTAACACCAAGGCCTGTTACACCCCTATGGTTGATCAGGCCATGGCCAAGATCAGTAACCCTGAACTCACCTCTGAGATCCTGTGGTACAGGAGAACAGTGGCCAAGGTCAACACCTGGCAACAACAAAGAGCAGAGGCAACCTTCCAAGAGTAATACTGGGGTGACAAAAATCTTGAATCTGCCCAATACCTTACCCAAGCCTGTGCCCCCACCTGATTGGGCAACCACATTCTTGCTTACCAACAAACTTACCAACAATTTGCTGAACCTCGATTCCCCAAACCTGTCCACTTCAGCACTAGCCTGCCTAGGGTACACCCCAGCTGGTCGCTGTCCCTGGAACCCCTACCAGTTCTGCCTTGAGGGGGAATTCCTTCTATCCATGCCAGCCAGGGTCCAGAAGACAACATACCTATCAAGAATGACAGACAGTTCTACCTCCCAGTTAGCGAAAAGAAAGAGAATGGAAACAGAGAGCAAGTACTGTGCTGTACTCGATGCAGTGAGCTTGGAGACCATCACTATGGGTGTCCAACTGCATGGATCCCTTGCCTTTGGTGTGGTGACAAAGAATGCACTGAGGCTGAATGTCTGCATCCCCACACTGCATGCAGTGCCAAACATAGGTGTGTTGTGCCTTACTCACACACCAACTTTGGATACAGCTGCATAGCAACAGGGCAAAAGGAAGAAGATTACTCCTCAATTGCAGTATGCTGCACTGACATAGAAGGGATCAACAAGGAAAACATGAATGATGGGTTCAACAATTAGTCCACTGTGGCAAGTCAGACTCTGGGAGGGCATGTTGTTACAATATTGGCCTATGTAAACCTTTTTTCCTTTCTATTTCTCCTTTTAACCTGTTTACCTTATCTGGACTGCTTATGGATACACTTACAAATACTTCTCATGTGACTCACAGAAAAGGGCATGACTCCTCACACACCTTGAGGCAACACCTTGTGACTCAGACTCTGAAGGAGTTGTAATGAGTCTGACTTATGTTCCATTCCTCCAGACTCATACTTGTACCATATTTGGATCACCTAATTGGGGTCATCCCTGTAGTATATAAGTTGCACCTTAGAGTACATTGTACCCTAAGCTCAACTTGGTTACTTTCCTAAAATCTACCCAATCATCTTCATAGTGTTGAGTGTAGAAGAACCTTTCTCCTACCCTCACCACTACAACTTATAAGTCCTAAGGCCCTTCCTTTGGAAGCACCCATAGAACTTAGTATGAAGCTTCATCTCTAACAGTCTTAGGCAACTGCAGAAGGCCTACTCAACTCTATCAGTGTCACCGCCAAGGTATTCATCCCTGGAATTGTGGAATGAGTATTGGGGTTTGTGACACTAGAACTCGGAAACGTAGGAATGGGGGTTGGTTGGGATGTGAGACAAGGCAGACCGTGCAGATGGTATAGAGTCCTAAGTCTCTATGATGACCATACTGCCAGCCTAAGAGGTACTCCAGTATGAAATGAGTACTGAGTTACCACATGCTGCCTTAGGGAGAGAAAGGCACTGCCACTCAGAGAGAAGGGAAAAGGGGTAAGTCAACTGTATTGCAACAGGAGACTCAACTTGGTGAGTCCTGATGCTGCGAAGGCCTATTTATAGGCAGGCGGTAACGCCACTACTAGTACATGCGTATCTGGGGTACGAGTCGAGAAAGGAAACAGAGCAAACGAAGCAGAACTAGGGGACGCATAACAAACATGAAACAGGGTACTGATAACTAGGATACGTGCTACTAGTCTTATCAGTCCGACATCAATCCAAACCTTATCGTACAAGTACAATCATGGGGCACTTAAGAACCGTACCTGTGACATGACCCTCCGCCTAGTCGTTGAGCCCCTGTGAGAATTGGGGCTTCTTGATGGTGCAACACCACCCAGCAGGATGAGTCGCTGGGTAAGGGCTATACCTCCCTTCCAGATGCCCGACCTTCTGCTGTGTTCGAGCCAACGAGAGCCTACCCTTGCATGCTTCCCACTGCAACTGTATGGCGTCAGCATCTTGCTTGAGCTCTTCAATCCGGTTGCAGATAGTCTGTTGTTGTTGGGCGAGGGCTCGGAGACATTCCACTTTGGCAAGGTGGCCCCAATTGTATAGTGCCTCGACCTCGTTGCGTAGTATCTGGTAGGGGACGGTGGCACTGGTGATGGTACGCCGGAACCAGGGCGTGAGGGGTTTGGCGGGTTCTTCGATGGTGGTGTTGTAGGGGGCGAGGAGGTCGACGACATAGGGGTCGTCATCTTGATTAGCGTCTTGATAGTACATTGCCACCTTCCCATTGGGCAACCACTTGACCCAACAGGGGAACCTATAGACCCCATTGCCAATGGGGATCTCTTGGGTAATGTGCCTATTGTTTTCTTCAAAACCAGCAGGGGGTTTGTCATATTTGCATTTGTAGGAGTGGTTCTCCATTTCCAGATCTTTGATCCGGACCTTGAACTTACCCAGCTGTTGGTCGAATTGGCTTTGGCGGGCATCCACCGTGTTGGCCATGGCTTTGCACATGGCCATGAGCATAGGTCGTGACAAGTTGTTGGTGTGGTGGGAAGCGAGGATGGTGCGGGTAAGGATCCGCACGGGTGACACCATGGGTAAAAATTGACTTACCATACCTGCAACCTGTCATACCGTACCTGTACAGTACACCATACCTGCAGTAGCAGGTTTAAGCCATGGTGTATTAAAAATACTGCGGTAGATCAACACCGCGGTTCATTGTATTACGGGTATCTAAAACTACGAATTGTTTATGTGCAAGTGTAGCTACTAGAATCAAATTTCAATGCTACTAGGTACTAACACTACCAGAAGTCATCGCATCTACCTCACAGTTACTGCCACTGAATGCTCGCTTCCTCCCAAGATGCGACTTATGGATTGCAGCAGTAATGCTTGGCATATCGACAAGGTCCTTCCGACACCAATCCCCAAAGCAGAGAAATGCTTGCATGGTGGCAGGGGAAAGTCAGCTGCGTGTAAAGTGCAGCAGTTGTTGGCCTTGTGAGAAGAGCCGCTCAACTAAAGTAGAGGTTGCTGTAAATACTATCAGCAAAAGAATTAGATACTCATATGAAGAACGACACACCAGGAATACTAAGGTAGTCAAGAGCCATTGCTGAAAGCATCGGAAACATAATGCAATGCTCCCACCACCACAGAACTGGGTCATGTACCTTCTCGAGTGGCTGAGCTAAGAATTTGTCGAGTTCGCTACGATCTTCTGCACTGTCCATCGTAATGTCCAAGAAAGCTGTAAAATCATTAGTATCTGTAGGGTCTTCCATCTGCGTGGTGATTAGAATGAGCATTTTAAAAATTCACAGAGTAATATTAACATACCATAGTTGGCTCCGACTCCTTGACCGCGGCATAATTTGCATATTCATCTCACACAATTGATTCGGCCATATCAATCCAGGCCTTCTCCCACCTGTGTTTATGAAAGTATCTGAGCTTAAGGTTGGGGTGTAGGACTACAAACTTGTTTCAACACAGTGTGATCACATAGATATAAAGCTTACCCATAGCAATGCGGTAGACATTTGACATGTCGGTCTTTGAGTAGTACTTGTTGATCGATGCACGAGCAAACTTGAGAGCACTTTTGATAGGTGGTGAAAGTTGTTGAGTGTTGGATCCACGGAGAACGGCATCAAGACGATCCATTGTTGGGATTATATGTGCAATTGTCGCCACCGTGTCCTGGGAAAAGAATAGTGTCGCATCCTTGTATATCTATAATAGATCAGTAAAAGATATACTTATCTTAAACGGTACAAAGATATACCTTCAACACACGGAGTAGATCGGCTACAATTATCCAGTCTTCGTCACAAAGCTCATACTGATGGAGCTTAAACGCCTTGTTGGCAGTGATGTCATCGATCGCAGGGTGGTACTTTGCTGCCATTTCTAGCATATTGTATGTTGAGTTCCAACAGGTCTTGACATCACGAGGAATGAGTTGGATTGGAAGCTGATGCATGCCACATGCCTTGTGCCATGCAGGGAGGGCTTTGGTGGTCGAATGAATAACAGCAAATGATAATTTACGAATCTACAAGTAGTGCGTAAGTCATCGGAATGAAAGAAGTTAATGCAAACCCACCTTATCAAGAGCTACTTGTACAGCAACTGTACTCTCAAGAAGCTCCTCATCATCTTCATCACCCTCATCATCCTCATCATCAGCTTCATCATCACTAGAATCACCGACTAGATCATCATTAGTATCCTCATCCAAAGTGTCAGATCCAACACCGTCCCTGGATATAAGGGCAACGTTAGCATCACTTTGAGACTGTGAGACCTCGCCATCTTCCTCCGTATTGTCTGGCATGGCAGATAAGGCGAAAGGCTTGAGTAGCCTCTTGACAGAAAGTTGCATCGTGTGATTGAAACATCGGACACGATTCACTTGGTCGAAGGAATTTGGCATGTTGTGGAGAAAGTCTGTCTATTTGTCATTCGAGGCCGCATTGTCCCCATTGAATGCAAGAATCTTGAGAAATCTTATTAGCAAATGATATAAGAGATGGATAAATGATGTACCTTATTCTCCAGCCCATGGTCAATTAACATATTCTGAAACGCGTTGGCAAGGATCTCTCCAGTGTGAGACTTATCAAAATAAATCAGATAATGAACGACTAGTTAAATAAATTGAACGAACCTCAGGAACTTCAATAATATCCATTACAAATGACAGGATATGTCCTTTGTAATGAAGGTGAACTGTCCACGCAGCGAAAGCACGATGGTTTGTTGAAGACCATGTATCTGTTGCGAAATGAATCAAACTCATGTGTTCCTGTGGAGGAGATTAGTGTTAAATAGTTAAGTATGTTGTAACATAAGGGCCTACCTTCAAGATTTTGTCGACACGGACCCTTGTCCTTTCAAATGCCAACCTGACATCACGAGCAACGGTGTCAGGGCTCGGGATTGAGGTGGCGGGTCTCCCAGTCTTCATAAGGATCTCGAATTCCCGATCCTTGACGATTTCCAAGGGTTGGTTGCATTCCGCAACCCATCGAGCGATGTGAGCCCTTCCGGTTATCAGTCAGCTATCAGCCACAGGTAGTACTATGTATAAACGCACCTTGTTTCGTCAGAAGTATGGGCCCGGTGGGAAAAGGTGACAGCCTGCTGGCCAGCCTGAGCAAATGCCACAAAGATAGACTTGTCATGGACATGTGGTTGAGCTTTGTTAAAGGCAGTGTCGACGGCATCGGCACCAAAGCACTTAATGGCATGAGTCTTGAGATTTGAGGTGGCGGCGCGGTCCTTTGAGTCCTGGTAGCGTCGGACACCTTTGACATTGGCCTTGCACCATTTTGCAGCGCATTTGAAGAAGTGAAACTTTTGTCTGTGCTCATAACCGATTTCGACCTTCGGTTTGAAAAAGCCATAGATGGGTGAGTGCCAGTTTGCTCGTAGACGTTCTAATCGATATTTATCAGTAACTTGGCATCCATAGATGTTAGCTGACTTACTAAGTTCTTCCTCCGCTGTTTCCTCGTGTGGATCGGCTTCAACATCATCGTCATCGCTCCCATCAATATCGATGACTGCACGTCCTGCACTTGACAAGTTACTATCCACTGAAACAATGCCTGAGTATACATAAGAAGTGATCAAAAGTAAGAGCCATACCTGTTTCCTCAGTGTCGTTAGACGATGTAGGTGCACCAGCGCGAGCCTTCTTGAGAGGACGTGACGCCATGGGAGCGCCCTTTGTAGTAGCACGCTTGAGGGTGTTGGTGGTTTTCTGGGTAGATTTTACGGTGCTCGAGGTAGCAGAGTAAAGGGAGGGGGAAGAAGAGTTAGAAATGGACGGTTCGCGGCCCATGACTTACTGGTGCGATGGCAGAAAGTTGACTGCTGGGAGCGAGGTTTTATACTGCGCGCTGACCGACACACTTCCTAAACGGCAATATTGCGATGACATAGCGGCAAGCGCCTCGGCGAGTCAAATCACACTAGTCTTGACACCTAGTTCAAAAACAATCCAGTTAATCCCAGTATGAGTAATGAATTAAAAGACGCACTGAATAGACGGCGTCACTGCCGACACACATTGTATAGAGCGATGCAAACCTAAGATACACATAGTAAGAAGTTAGCCCAGGAACTTGAACACCCGGCGTTGTGTTTAAGGCGAGTCAGAACAGCGGGGCATGCACACAAGGCAGAAAGGCAGCCAAGACGACGGACGGCAGGGTTGACACACAAAGCCCAGTAAGAGGCTGAACTACGGCCAAGACGATGGAAGGCAGGGGCGATGCGCAAAGCCCAGCAAGAGGCCGAGTTACAGCCAAGACAGCGGAAGGCAGGGTCAACGTGCAAAGCCCAGCAAGGCCGAACTATGGCCAAGATGATAGACTGCAGGGTTGACATGCCAAGCAGATAGCGGTGATCACGAAGAGGCCAACAGATAGCTAAGATGACAGATGGCAGAGGCGACGCGAAAGACATATAGCGGAGATCACAAAGAAGCTGAAAGATGGCTAAAATGATGGACGGCAGAATCGACACGAGAGACAAGTGGCGGAAAGTACAGAGGCCGAAAGATCGCTACAGATGCCAGGGTCGACAGATAGCGGAGATCACACGGTTTGAAGAGCATGCAACGAGTGTATATTCTGATGACTTACCTCTCTGACGAGCGAGAGGTTCAGGTTAATTACATGCAGAAGTACCTACGACATTTCATAGCAACAGAGGGGGGGTAGTAAAAATGGATTGAGAAGAGGACTTGAAAATGCTCGGAGGTGAAGGCAAATGTCCATTGCAACTTGTCAGCATCCGATGGCGGTGGTGGCGGTGGCAATGACGAGGTTGATCATCCCAGATGTGAGGGCGATGGGGGAGGAAAGGAATGGTGAATTGAAAAGAAGGGCGCGGCAGGCGAGCAAGCTGAACGAAACTAAGGAGGACTGGGGATCAAAAAAAAGGTTAGTCCAAAGAAAACAAGGCTACGATCGTACGCACATCTACTGCCTGTGATCAGCTACTCTTAAGTGATGTTGACTGGTTTTGAAGACGATTGCAAACCCAATGTTGGGTGTAAGAGGATCCGAATGTGCTGCAATGAGGACAAGGGGAAGAGGAGTGGATACAAGTTCTTGCAGACTTGTAAAGGCAACGCTGCGGCAATGGTGGGAGATAGGGAGAAAGAGGGGATGCGGCCAAACCATTGCTTGGGCCTTATAAGCATTGATGCGCCACTGATGCGCCCATCAACACGTGGAAGAGGCTAGACCATGCATTGGCACAGCGTGTGAGCTACCTAGCCAGGATTGACAAGGCCCATCAATCCACTTGTCCAAATCCAGCATGTCGACTCAGGCTACTCGGCATTGCCCGGAACCCGCGTTCGGAACCCGCAACCCGGTGGAACAGGTATGGTATTATGTGGTGTCAAATTTATTGATACCGTACCTGTACCTGGGCAACCCGTGGTCGATATACCACAGGTTGACCCCTACCCGTGCAGATCCCTAGGTGCGGGTGGTGGATGGAGAAAGGCGTCCTTGGGCCACTTCGTCAGGTGAGAGTGCAGGTCCGTGCTTGCAGAACAGATGAAGAGTGACTTGAGGCAGGTGCAGCAAGCACTCGGTGCGGGGTGGAACTGGGATAGGCACAGGGGATGAAAGGGCTGACTGATGTGCCTCCCTCTCTTGCTGCTCGTGGAAGCAAGCAAGGGCCTCTTGGGAGGCGGCAACTCTGGCATCTTGATTGAGCTTGAACTGTTCCAGAGCTTTGTGGACGTCGGGTTGGAGGTCGTCAACCAGCACGACCTCTTGTGGGTCGACCGAAGAGTCGGTCCCGTCGCTGGAATGGACGGACAGAGTAGAGGAAATGCCACAGGTCTGAGAGACTGTAGGGGAAGGGGCACGGATTCCAGACATGCTTTGGTAGATGTAGGAGTGTTGGAAGCGATAGAGGAAGAGTAGATGTGGGGATGGAGTTTGGTTAGCAAGATTTCAAGCCTTTTTATAGCTGAGAGGGGGTGTCGTCGGTGATAGCCTTTGATTAATTGTGGGGCATGAACCTGAGTGGTGGGTTCCCAGGTATTATCGCTTTCGGGATATCCTTTCCACTTGATGAGATATTGGAGCATTCGCAACTGTCCATGACATTGGTGGCTCCTTATCTGTTCCACTTCGTATTCTTCTTCGTTATCAATAAGTTCCGGGGGTGGCCTCGTGTAGTTGGGGCCGTGAGAGGCCGTCTCGACATAGGGGGTAAGGAGTGATGCATGGAAGACATTATGAATGTTCCAGCTAGCAGGGAGCGCAAGCCGATAGACAATCGGGGAGATCACTTCGATAATTTCAAAGGGGCTGTATCTCTTTGGAAGGAGTTTTATTTTCTGATGGGGAAATCGGAGGTTTTTGCCATCGAGCCAGACCTTAGTGTGTTTTGGAAACAGGGGTGTTGTGATTGGTGAGGTTCTAGCAGCTTGATTAATTAATTTGGTGGCTGATTGTTGCCCCTTTTGTAACACCGTTAATCGTTCTTCTACAAATTGGTTAGATCCGGAGATCATATGGTCCGGTAGTAGATGTGCTTCATGACCAAACAGGATTTGGTTAGGTGTTTGTTTCAGAGTGCTGTTCATCCGATTGTTGTGGACAGCGGTGGCTAATGATAACCAATCGCTCCATTCCTCTGGATGACTAGATGTGATTGTTCTCAGATATTGTTTGATCCATTGGTTCTTTCGTTCTGAAAGCCCATCGGTCTGTGGATGGAAAGCTGTAGAGATGTTTTGCGAGATCCCTAGTTTCTTAGTGAGCTCTTTAGCAAAGCTAGAAGTGAACCGAGGGTCACAATCACTGATGATCCGAGAGGGGAGTCCAAACCATGGGAACAGATGTTCTAGATACAGTGAGGCTACACCAGGGCCAGTGATCTTTGTCGAACAAGGTAAGAAGATAGCGGCACGTGAGCATCCATGATCGACAATCGTGAGAATAGCATCATGCCCTTTGTGAAGAGGTAATCCAGTGATCAGGTCCATTGCAATTTGTTCAAAGGGGTGTGTCATAGGCATAGTGTCGATTTTGAATAAGGGGATGGACTTCTTGTGGGTCAGGTTTTTGTTTTGTTGACAAGTTGCGCATCCCTTGACATATTCTTCGATCCATTGTCGCATGTGCGGCCATGTGTAGTTCTTTTGGACTTGTCTAATTGTTTCATCACGTCCTGGGTGACCTGCTGATTATATAGTGTTGCGGCAGCTCTGGAGCCGGAGCTAGCCGAGAGCCGAGCCGGTTACTAGCCGAATCTTTTCGCATGGAATATAGCCGAGCTCCGGCTAATTTGTAAAAAGCCTAGCCGTGCCGGTTTACGGCTCCTTGCATGGCTCCACCAGCTCCACCAGCTCACATGTGGCTCGGCTCTCGAGCCTTATGAGCTGGCATATCGCACACATATCCTTTGCATAGCAAACACCCCCAATGCTCCCATATTGATGGGCCTTGGACTTCTCCGCCCTGTGCCTCTCGGTTAACCACAGGGTCCAGCACAGAGTCGAACGCGAATGGAAACTATGGGTGGCCTCCATCTGTGACAACCAAACCACCTCACCATCTTTGCACGTGGCTTCAAGGCAAACTACATGGCAAGCCAGATGTCATCGCACCCCCCAATGCACTCAAATGCACTTACCCTTCCTGCGCTCCCAAACGGGGAACTCGCCCCGGTCATCAAAGGAGCGTGTGGAGACTTGAGACACACATCTGCCACCCTCGTCTGCCTCATCACAGGCCATACCTTCATAGGTTCATACACTGCCTGCTTCCACCCCCACAAATCTACGAACTGCCCACGCTGTGGAGTCAATCCACAAACAGTGGCACATGTCATCAGATTCCCCTGCTTCGCAAGAGCGAGAGCCGCCAACCTCTCTCCGACACCCCCGACATCTCATTATCTACCCTCTTCGGCACCAAAGAAGGTGGCAAGGTCCTCCTGGCATTCCTGGAGGAGACTAAGGCATGCTTCGAGCCTCGGGAGGATGTTTTCAATCCAGGATGATTGTCCCGGTCCCCACCGTCCCTGCCCAATCTGCACACTTGTATTTCATACACCCTGTCTTCTCACTACCATATCCTTAACGAATTGCCCAAAAATCGAAATTTTAAAAGCATTGTGTCGGTCATGATACGCCTAGCGTATCTGCTTTTTTTGTTGCATGTATAATACAAGTTCGAAAAAAAAAAAAATTCACTACTGCCATTGTATTGATGCTGCACTTGCCCTTGGAAATGAGCGAATGTCGCAGCGTTCTAAGGTATCTGTATGACAGGGTTTTCTTTTTCTTTTTGCATCGCGCCTCAGGGTGCAGAACTCTATATAGCAGGCAGAATATTACTTCCCCTTGATCCTTATGCCAATAACGTCTTTACAATGCCGTGGGGGTTTTCTATTACAATACATTCATCTCTCACACATACAGCATGGTACTACAATGGGGCTGCATTGATATGGCATAATATAGTGCTGACGAAGTTCAGATACAGTGTGCGACTAAAAAATTAGAGTACACAATACTGACTGCAGGGAAGCATGATACTGTAGAGGAGAGTCCAAACGACAAAAGAAAGGGGCGAGAGATGTTGGCAATACATGGGAATGATGGGATTAAGACGTTAAGGTTGCATGAGAGGTACCCACATCGCCGGGTCTCTGTCTACGTTAGGAGACGGTGACAACAGCAGCTATAGTGCTTTTGAGTTCGCTTCCAACAAATTATCAAAGATCACATACTTGCAAGTACCTTTCTACGAATGACAACCCTATTGGCCAGTGACGAGTAAGGGCTCGGCCTGTGTTGTTGGTGGCATCTGATTGAGCAGCATTATGCACTGCACGAGGAGGGAGTGCAGGTACCGATAGTCTGGTTTGTCTTCAAAGTCGAGGGACTGTATGTGCTGAATAAACTCAACAAACAGTTGCAGCATACCCTTACAAAGAGTCTGGGCCATTGTCACTTGCTTTAACTTCAATGACAGACTTGACCGGGATGGACAGTGATGCCTTGCCAGGGTAGCCATCCCTTCACTAGATAAACAATGGTGTATGCCAACGACTCCAGATCGTCGTGTCGCGATTGTGTTCGTCTGAGATGACTGTTGATCGACGAATAACGGATGGTGCCAGTGATGTCAAGTCCTGTGACTTGTGTGATGTGTTTACAAGTGGCTGGGTTGCGGAAGAGCCGAGTGAGTCTGAAGTCGATAAGAAAGATTCGGCTCGACCTGTCACCGGTACCTGTCATGAAATTGTCTGGCTTAACATTGAGATGAACGTAATGGTGATCATGCAATGACTTGAGAACCACAAGCTTAGAATGAGATGTGAATAAAAGCATACTTTGAGCAAAGGGAGAAAATACCATCTGTTTTGCATAAGCGAATACGGTGTTGGCATCGAGCATGCTCAGTTGTGCCACCTCCTCCAATGTGCGCCCAAGGCAGCTGAGCACCATGACATTATATCGCCCTTCCATCCCGTACCAAAGCATCTTGGGAATTCCACGGATTCCTGAAATCGCCTGATAAATGTCGTGTTCACGCTCGAGCTTTGAGCCCCATTCCAGGGCAACTTCCAGTTTTACGGCTACATCTTGCCCTTTCTTGATGTCTTTTGCCAGATAAACCATTCCTAAACAGAATGAGGTAGGTATGATGGCCCAGATAGCCCTCAGATTGATGTACCGAAAGTCCCAGCACCGAGTAGGTCTCCCACTCGATACCTACCACCTACTCATACAATATCCAGGGTCTCAGCTTGGGCACCAACCATTACAAGTTGTCCAGGCATTAGGTCAAAGGGGCGAATAAAAAACTGGTAGGGTATCTCGGTCGAATTGAGGGAGTGTGACGTGTGTGAGGAATCAACAAAGAGTGGTTCGAACTCAGACTCAGACATTCCTTTCCCTTTTTCAGGAGTGTCTCGGGTCTTTACGGAAATGCATGCAACACAAGGGACTAAAGTATTGCAATTGTAAAAGTGCAGGCGACATGAGGGAACTAAAGTACATGAACAATGACAAAAACACGAGTAGCAACGATATGATGAGCACGATAAGCTTATTCGTCATCGTCTTCCGCACTGTCATCGCAGAACTCATCCTCATCCTCACCGTCGTCGCCGTCATTGTCATCTCCATCGCCGCCATCGCCGCCATCATTGTCATCTCCATCATCACTATCTGATAGTGCATGCAGTAAAGCATCGGTAGTGGCCTGGCGATCCCCGGTGAGCAAGTGTGCAAGTAGATCCTTGGTATTGCCTGTGTTCCCCGCCCTCTTCATATCGCTTAGCGCCATCTGCCAACCACCGGTGAAGTTGAAACGCTCTTTCTTGAGCGAAAACTTCAGAGTTTGCAATGCCTCCATCAACACCGGGTGGATGCGGTTGCGTTTCAGAGTGTCGGTTTCCTTTGCAGACGAGAAGATGCGCTCGCAGGGAACGGAAGATGCCTGGATCGGGAGATAATCCAGGGCAATTCTAAACAAAGTTGGAAACTCTGCCTTGTTGATCTGTATTGTTCCAATCAGCATCGTTTATCCTTGTTAATGTGAGTATGGCTCACCTCCCAAAAATGAAGAATGTCTGTCTCAAGCAGGGAAGGCGAGGCAGCCGTATATCTGTCGAATTCCTCCTGAACAGTTCCCTGGCGCGGGGACACATCGATGTTGTCGAGTAAGTTGTCTACCATGTGATTACCAAGTTTGAAACGCGACACAGCTTTGGAGCAGGATAACTTTCTGAACTTGGATGATTTGAGTGGTGTGGCAGGTGCACGCTGTACGAGGGCTTGAGGGGTGGCAGAGGGGGTACCCGAGGACTGTCGGCTACGATATTTTGACATCTGGCTGATGATTAGACTTTGACTTAGCTATTTACAACCAAGTACTCACAAGATTGATGATCACGGCCTTAGCATGCTTAATATAATTTTCTCCCCAATTTCGAGTGATCCACTCGAAACGGATGCAAGGATTGAGGACTAGAAGCAGTAAATCTGTTGTTAGTTCACGTTAAGATTGGATAAAGGACTCGGAAGTAACTCACACATCGCAACCACATACGCATCGGTGTCATCCATGCGGATATAATACTTCTCAGCCCACTGTAAGCCGATGTCGACCCAGGGTCTCAACTGTGGGAACACAGTACGGAGTTTTTCCCATCGGGTCATAAAAAGTTCAAAAGACGGAACTGCTCCTGAGAGCACTGGCATCGATTCGGCTGACATGATTTGCTGAACCATATGAGGCACCTGTGCAGCAAGTTCAGTGAACAGCAGATGTATCTGAATCTGGGTAAAAACTGACGGCCAATACTGAGTAGAGGGCATCGAGGATTTCCCAGTCCAGATCTGTGAGTCTATATTCAGTAAGCTCGTGCACCTTCAGACTGAAAAAGATGTCAATGGCCTGGATGCATGTCAAATTTAACAATAAGAATGAAAAGGATGTCCGTACATATGAACACTCACCTGTCGAAGCACCAACAAATGCTCGATCATACAATATACCGAGTCCCATCGAGTTTTGACGTTGCGCAACAATTCCAAGTCAGGAAGCTGGACGACTTCACCATCGTCAGACTTGAACCAGCCACTATGGTTCCCAGTGTTGACTACATCCTTGAATGCCTGCTTCCTTTGATCCGATGAACGCACGATGCGGACAATCCTGCGGGCGCATTTGATAGGATTGCGCTTCAAATTTGTGTACCAGGCCCGTACTTCGTCATTCAATATATCGAGCTGTTTAACGTCAAGTGTAAGCTCGGGAATATCTTTTCCCCAGGCAAGTGAATGGCCACTGCCGTTGCTGTCGTCATCGCCGTTGTCATCGTCGTTGTCATTGGCTTCGATGTTGGAATAAACCAAGTCACTGCCACATTCGGATTTAAGGGTTTCGAGAAATTGTGTTGAGATGCAAGTCGATGATGCGATAATATGAGACGAACAGATGTTGATGATATGGGGGTAACAACAAATGCGGTTGTTGAGATGATGAAACTCGATGTTGTTGTCATGTCGCTTTAGTAGGGCCTCTAGCTCTTGCATCGCCATGGCATTGTTCTCCGCATTGTCGAGAGTGACATGCCCAATCTAATGGTTGGTAAGATATGCTGAAAATAACGGTCATAACAAATTCTTACCTTCGATGTGATACCAGCACGTTTGAGAAGATGAAGGATATTCCTAGCGATGTTCCTTCTGGTATGCTTACGCTTGAGACGATGGAATCCGATCAGCGCCGACTTTAGTAAAAGGGAGCTGCTGGGCCCCCTATCGGAAACCCAGTGGCAAGTGAGGGCAAGATAGGAAGTAGAACTCCTAGACGACCATACGTCAGCTGTGAGGCTAATACGACCTGGCAAGTCCTATTTCGAATGAGTTATGCAGAGCAGAGAGTAGATATAGTACACACAGCGAGCTCCCGCTTCAAGCTATCGAACCATTCGTGCCATTTCTCTATGATGCCCTCCCGGAGTCTGTCTCGATGAGGGATTTCTTTTTCTTGTAGGCCTGGGCGGAGGAGCATACAGAGGTCACGAAATTCAGGACACTCGACAACACAAATTGACTAGGTAGAAATGAGGACATAAGTTAGTGACAGAGAACACGTTACTCACCTGGTCATCAGCAACGACAAAGCGAATGATATAGTCAATGAAGGATGCTTGTGTAAACGGGGGAAGAGAATGCTTGCGGGCTTCTACAGTGTTGGATTTACCGGACTTTACATCGCTTGAGAGGCGATAATTCCAGCTTTTCTCCACAATAGCCTTGTCGTAGGCGGCAGCGTGCTTACTGGCGAGATGCTTTCGAAGATTCAAATATCCGGTAGCCATACCGTAGACGTAGTTTGCCACGCCTTCTGGAACCTTCTCGAAGCCATATTTCTCGCTAATATACCATTAACAAAGCAATCGTTGGCACATTGGACAAAGACTTACCCGCATATTTTGCACACCCGCTTCCATGTCGTCTCGTGCTTTCCACGCACGACAAAGAAGTACAAGATGTCGAGAGCCCGACCACCTGAAGTCTGGGAATCTACTGTGTCCTGAGTAGGCAGGGAGAAGTCGGGTTTAATGAGAGGATCAACAACATGAGGTGGGGTATTATGACTGTCATCCTCGTAGTCTTCGTCAGGGAAGACAATCTCATCACTGCCGCCAATTTGACCAGACTGAAAAGAGTATGTCGCAAAATCGGGAAAGCCATTATAATCGATCGGCTTTATAATCGGATTTTAAGCAAGTTATGAGCCGGTTATTACACCAGCTGACTCATCATAACCAATACCCTTATAAATTTAATGGATTTTAACGATGTTATCAAAATCTTACGTTCATGATAATTAAGCCACAGGTAATTATAATATCGTCCAGATAATTATCAGGGAGCAACCCGATAATATAGGTGCCACCTGATTATCAGCGCGTTACAATTGATGGGGTTTAATCATAATGACATCTTATCTAAGCTCAGCCCCTTGTGGTAGGTTTAGGTTTTGTTGATTGTCTCACGCAACCTTCCTGTTGTTTCTGCGCGTAACTTACCTCCATATCACACCCTTTCCCCCCTTCATCTGAAATGCCAAGAGCCCTGAGAAAACAACCATTGGGGAAGAAAATTTGTCCTGTCTGCAGCAGCGTCTTCCATCCATCAGCGTATACTGCACACCACAAGAAATGCGATCGTGACAAAAAGGCTGCGGATGGCTTGAAGGAATATGAAGATGGTATGAGAGTGATGTTATTGGACCAATTTTCGGGTGCATAGTCCTTCACAAGATGTAACTCACTATAATGATTCACTTTTTTCCCAGTTTCTGGTGGGCCCTCGACGAGCAACGGTCATGGTGCCTTTGATTCATCAGAGCTTCAGAGCCTTCCAGAGATAGAAGGTGAAGGAAACTCTTTCAAACTATCGCTTTTGCGCCGACTCTTTTCTTTAGCACCTCACATCGATGCTGCATTACCCACTGACATGATCGAAGCCACACCAACCGATCATGGGACTGACTCGGACGGCGCCACCACTGATGAGATACGAATAGAGTACCACCCTAAGAGCCACAAACCTACCAAGGTTTGCCGGTTCGAGGAGTACAGCTCCGAGTCTACCCGCCCCCGACACACCACTGTTACAGACCCTTGGTGGCCAGATTTTAAGTCTCGGGAGGACTTCGAGTACGCGGAGCTCATCCTCCAGGCTCATTTAAGCAATGAATTATCGGACAAGTTGATCAAGCTCATCAATCGGTGCGTAGAGGGTAAAGGTGAACTCTCATTTAAGGGCCATGCAGATGTCGAGACTGCGTGGAAGCGTGCATCTCCGAGAGCGACGGATGTAAGTCAATCATAATGAAGGACATGAAAGCTGATAGTTTTGCAATATAGTTTGATGTGTCTGAGGTGTCTGTACCATACAAAGATGAACAGAGGGTCTTTCATGTATACCATCGTTCGTTGTGGCAGTGGGCAACTGATCTTATCTCTCACCCACAATTAGCGCATCACTTCCATTGGGATGTGGAAGTAGTATACAGATCCAAGGGTGAATCTTCCACCCATATTTTCCATGAGCCATGGACCGCAGATGCATTCTGGAATGCTCAAGTATGTATTCAGATTATCTGCTTCTCCAGGAACTTATTCATGCCACGCCATCAGTCACAGATTCCTGACGGCGGCAGCCCACTCTGTTTCATTCTTTACGCAGACAAGACCAAGCTATCCAGCTTTGGTACAGCTCAAGGCTACCCAGTTGTTGCACATTGCACAAATCTTCCCGCCACTATTCGAAATGGGAATGGTTTTGGCAGTGGGCACGTTGTCGGGTGGTTACCAATTGTAAGGTCTTGATGTTTTTTCCTTTTTATTTGTCTTCCATTCATTAATTCTCTAAGGTACCTGGGGACAAGGAAGAACAAAAGAAGGCTACCTTCATCAACTTCAAGCGTACTGTCTGGCATAGCGCATTCTGTACTGTCATCGAATCTGTCATCGAATTCTCGAAGACAGGATGCTTTTTCAAGTGCAGTGACAGTATTGTGCGCAGGATATTTCCCATTCTTCTCATGTTGTCGGCAGATTATGAGGAACAGTGCATGTTTCGTACTTGGTGATCTCATGCCGTCATTTCCTGTCAACAGCTGATCTAGTGTCTACTACAGGTGCTTTATGGCTTTAATTCGTGGATCACACAGTAAACGACCGTGCCCCATCTGTCTTGTCGCTGCAGACGATCTCGCTGATATCACGAAGATGTCAACGCTAAGAACGGTAGCCGATGCCCAGCGACTTGTTCAGCAAGCACGGGTGATCCAGAGAACTTGCAAGCGCGACAATGTGCTCTCGGAATATGGCCTCCACGATGTCGATGTGAGTGGTCACTTGGCTATATTATGCATGACCGACTGACTGCTGAGAACTAGAATGCCTTCTGGTGTCTTCAAAACTTGGATCTACACCGCGCACTCTCATTCGACCGACTTCATTCCAATAACAGTGGCTTGTTTGGCCATCACCTCTGGGAAAAATTCAAGGCTCTGATTGAGGGGTATGGTTGCAAGCAGACAGCGCAGATCGACACCCAGTAATTGTGCATTTGACTGCCCTGACTCGCAAAATATTTGTGACCAAATCTTCTTGATAGGTTTGCTACTGTTCCTCGCTGGAGTGGTTTGAATCATTTCCGAGAAGTCATGGGCATGACATTCACTGATGGTACGAAGTTTGAAGACATATCCAAGGTGTGTCAATGGCCCCCCCTTATTCCTGCCATAGTTGTTAATGTCACCTCAGCTTATCGTCTATGTTGCGTACAACGTTGTCCCTCGGGATAAGATGGAAGGGTGGTCCCTCCTTCGTTGCCTGCGCAGCTTCTCCATTGTGGACTTGTTCCTTTCGTTCGAAGCACATACAGGGCATACCCTGGCTGCTGGTCGGCGTGAACTGATGAACTTTGCACTGCATATGCAAGTATGTATTCTGCTCATATCAAATCTGCTTAGTCACAACATCTCCCAATTGTACTCCCTAGGAGTATATTCATCTATCTAACGAGGCGTCAAACAATCGGTGTGAAGAAGGAAAGTCGTGGAACTTTCCAAAAATGCACACGCTGGTGCATAGCTTTGATGACATCGAGGCAAAGGGGGCCTCTCGGAATTATAACACGAAGCCAAACGAGAAGCTCCATGGGCCACTCAAGAAAGCATATTTGAGGCGAACAAACTTCAGGGATGTGGCTCCTCAGGTTGGTCTCCTGTTCTTTGAGATACTACAGCGAGGGCCCTCACACACACACGTAGATCTTAGGCAACAATCATCGTAAATTTATCTCGTCATTAATCTGTGGTGGACTCGATGAGATTGATGCCGAAGCAGCTGACAATGCTGTCAACGAGACTTATGAAGACCCTGAAAGTGGCGGACAGTTCCCAGAATTGTGCGGGAAGGTGCTAGTTGATGGCCACGTTACGCTGCGCTCACAGCAGTCACCAGTTCCCCTTGCATCCTTGGTGGATGATTCCTTTCGTATCCAGCTTTCCGTTTGGCTGGCCAAGGAATTGGCCAATCTCAATATATCCTTACCGTGCGCAGTTAATCTTGATCCAGGTGATCTTGTGAGTAATCTTCATGCTTGCTATCTGTCAATCATTGACACTGTCTAGGTTACCGAATACCAATCCCTCAAGATTATCTACGAGTCCAAGGTTGACTTTAATCAATACCATAGCCTCGTTTATTGCAGCCCCAAGTTCCACGGCCGAGAGTGACGTGACTTTGTAATTGTCCAGACCGTCGGCGGCTACATCTTCGCTCAGCTGGCCCTTATATTCTCTTGCTCCATTGCCAACAGAATTTTCACGATCTGTTCTGTTCGACGACTTGATGCCTCAATTCATACACCACCCGTTAAAGATCGTGAACTGGGACTCTGCCATGTCCGTGCACGACAAAAAAATGAGTTCATCTTTGCCCGATGCATCATACGTGGTGCGCCACTGATCCAGGACTTCGATAAGCCCGGTGATTATCTTGTCATGGACGTTGTGGATCACACGGGAGATATATTTCTCCGTTGCAATGAGATATTTACTTGATTTACAGTACCTGACATGTGGCCTATGATTTGAAATGCCTTAGATCCTCTGCCAATAAATGGACAGATAATTGGACATCATTGCTAATTGTGATCCCTGCATGGAATGCAGTCTGACCAGGGTATGGCTCGCTTAAGCATGGCTTGACCTTCTAGACGCTGAAGGACTGTCGGAGAGAAAGAGAAGAATCGTGATAGGGACTCGGTCGTCATACCATTGTGAAGATGAGTTCCTGGGCCATCTTTGATGTGGTAGGCGTATTCGTCCTTATGAGTCTGCTAACGAATTTGAGCATTTTAAATCAGGGACTTAAAAGGGTGAACGAAAGTCGGCAAATGTCCGAGAGTAGTGACTTTACTACCGAAGTCATATATCCGTTCAGGTCCTTGAATAGGGCCATCACCATTCGGCAACAGTCGGAATCTCCAGAAAATTGCGTTTAAATTGCTCATGGCCATCTGCGCCAATGAGTCAAAAACAGTCGGATAGATTCGATATATACAATGGTATCTATAATTCTGAGGACAGTTCTTTCATCAAAATACCAACACTGATCCTTGTCCCTAGCTATTATATTCCCTTTTTTTCTGACCACCCTCCATTGATAGAATGATACTGAGATGGGTCTTGGCAAGCCCTCGATGACGCGCTCGATACACGGTTAGGTGACCGGGCGGTTGGTCTTGTCATATGCCGATTTGGGGGGGATAAAGGGACCAGCTATGAGCCGGGTCATCTTTATACTTTAGGGTCAGTGGTGCTCTTTGAAATGACAGGCAAGTGACTCACCAGTAACAAGCCCACAATGATCACAATTACGTTTGCAAGGAGCGAAAGACCGGCAATTCGCATTTTGTTGGCGCAATACGAGACGAGGGTGAGTAGAGAGGCGGGTGTGAGTGTGGAGCCGGGGTGAGTATGAAGTCAGGGTATGAGTATAGAGGCGGGTGTGAGTATGGAGCGCGATTCGATTCGATTCGATGTGGAAGAGACACGCGATACAGATGGTGCGGGAACACACGTTAGCAAACCTCCCGTGCAATCCAGGCACCATCAACATTGTGCTATTCCACTGCCGGCGACTTCTCAACATTGAGCTTGACAAAACCTTTTCTTCGTCCTTTCCCTTATCCTCTTTGTCTTCGCAGTTGTGAAGCGTGGTGGGCACATGCGCTTGTTTTGGGGACACTTCTGTTCGATAAAGGTCATGAAGTACCTCGAGTGAACAGTACGTAGTCCTGTCAAAATCTTTTTTCTCATATCCATGTTCTGATTTATTTTTTTCAGACTGACCATTTATTCAATATACGGCCAACTATTCCTTCAGTACTCTGTGTATTACGAACGATATGACTTTCGATTCGATCACCTTTGTCTCACTCTCTCACAGTGTTTATGCCTGCAGATTCGAACCTCGTGAAGGACATCTGCCTCGGGGTGCACCACTCAAGGGGCTTGGAGTGTGCTAACGCCCAAGTGACCTCAGGCTCTTTTGACTTCTGTAAACGATGTCATGCAGCATGGAGCAGAAATCGTTTGTCGGAAGCCAGGATCCTTGGCAATAAGTATAATCCCAAGTCGTGCCATTGGGCGGTCACTTCTGACTGTGCGGGCCCATTTTAGGCCATTGTTCGTCAACGCTATAACCAACAGGACATTTGACCTTAGACAGATGACCGCCGCCGCTTTCTCACGCATTCCCCCCTGGCATCTCGTCAATCCTGCAGGTTCTCAACGGGAGGCAGATTGAAGAGGTGATAGGGACAAGGCCACGAAGAATTCCGTGGGCCATTGGAAGACATCCAAACCGGGAGTTGCCGGTACGTACATGATCGACAGATGAGCTGATAGGATGGACGTTGACTTCTGCAAACTTTGCATACTCGCTGGACTTAAAATACGTCGTGGCCATTTCTGAGGATGGCTATCTACAAATGATAGACGCATTGGCGGGACAGTATGTGTCCTCCTTATGTCCATGTCACCGAGATTAACCATCGGGCACCAGACTTGTGGATTGCTATGATTTTGGCTCCCTGGGCCACCAACGAAGCCAACCAATGCGAATGCCACCAATGGACCAATGCAACATGAACGCCGCAAACGGACCAATGCAACGCAAATGCTGCAAATGGACCAATGCAAACACTGCAAACGCAAACGAAGTAACAAATTTCGAAATCGAACGCTGCCGATACGATACAAACGCAAAGCCAAAGAGCCAATGCATGCAAACCCGCCATCAAGGCCAACGACTCAACGAGGCCAATCAACGCGATTGCCACAAATGAGACATGCAAACACAACCCAACGCCACCAATGCTAGTGATAACAACAAGTTAGATTAACATCACTACCTTTAGCTCCTGCACTCAAGGAATCCTGCAATTGCGGGTCTTTCTAGATGCAGGAGCTGATGGTATCTGATGCATACAAAGCGTGATGGCGGGTTACCCGTACCCGCCTGACCCATAGGAGCATGACCCGCGGATTGCGGGTACGTGTACGCTTTTGAGTACCCGTGGGTTACCCGTGCACTCGCCTAACAGTTTCCCCCCTCTCATATCTCCTTATTTTCTCCTTTTCTTCTCTTTTTGTGCTAGACTTGATTACATACCTATGGCCATATGCTGTTACGGTACAGAGTGCACCCCTACACAAAGCCTGTCTGCAGGACTATCTTCCCATATATTCCTACCAAACTCACTACATGGTCCTGATCCTCGTTCACTACAACATATAAAAGCCGCGGCCTAGGCCGGGCCAAGCTGTGTTTGACAGCTTTGGCCTGGCCTGGCATTTGAGAAAGCCAAAGCCGCCTCAGGCCGGGCCAAAGCCGGGGCTTTCAGGCCAGGCCGGGCCGGCACAGCACATGTCAGGGACTTTCCTCTTTCGTATCAGCTCTGTGTTTGGCTGTATCCCTTTTAAGGTACCCTATGAGAGTTATAAAACTACTTATAGTACTGTCAAAGTGTTGTTAATAAATTTGTTGAAGATTCTCATAAATGATTAAACCTTGGAAGATTCAGCTGCAAGATCTCGAGGAGCAGTTTGTCCAAAGCCGAAGATCAAAAATCTAATCTTGATTGATGATGATGATTTAATCATCATCAAATCATTTGCTTAGTAATGCTGCTACGTATGAAAATGCGCCGTGCAGCATCTCGGTCATGGGGCAGGCCTATCAGGGTCTGTTGTTACTTCAAATCACATCAAGACGTCTTTTGCATTACTGTAAGTTCCATAATTTCTGGCTGGACCGTACGCTAGCAGCTTTTTAATGTCACTAGACTCCCTCGTTCCCTTAATCGTGTCATGGCTACAAGAACGTGTTCCCATCGATTGACACAAGGTCAACTACAATTTGCGGATCCCATTACATTCAACATGCAGGGATTATAATTGCAGCTAGATCAATTACGAGGTAATTACATTCGCGGTATATAGGAGGGCACACAGACAGATGCCCTGTCCGCTATGCCTGATTCTGACCATCAATCGCATTTTTTTGTATATCAAGCGATCAAGGACTCTTCTGAATAGAACAACAAATGCTCCTTGCACGATGTGCATGCGCTATGTAGTGTGTTTTCCCCCGCATTTGCCGGAACCCCATCAACATATTTAAGTCCTCCCCTCCTCTGCCACTTCTTATTAACACCCCTTTCCTTCACACCAATGTCTACCTCCGACAACAAGTCCAATGCTTCCTCCGATGATGACCGTGTGTCGTATTCTGCCGCAGACGGGTTTACGCAGCCAACTTGGGAAAATGTTCTACACCATTTTGGGGATTCGGGTGCGGAGCCTTTGATCGCGGTGTGTCCGTCTCTTGCTTTGTGTTGACAATGTGCTGATTCAATATTGCTTGTACTCACGCGTACTCCCAGGCCGTGAAGAAATCTCAGCTCCAAAATCAAGAACTCTCTCAACAATTGCAAGGACTGCGAACTGAGAATTCTTCGCTGTCGGTTAGGACTTCATCTGTGCAATCTACTTCATCGCCGAGCACGGAGAACAAGCAGATTGCCTATGCGGCAGAGAAGTTTTGTTTCGTGCATGATCTGTGGCTCCTGTGCGAGACTATCCAGAAGCCGTGCCCACCTGGGATAGACCCGAATTGTCCTAGCCACTATGACGGTGACAATAAGGTGAAGGAGATCGCACTTCTTACTGAACTCCTGGACTCTCTTTCTTCGTCCCTCCACGCTATGCTTGCGACACCGTCGCTCAAAGGGTTGTTCACTAATGTTGTAAGTCCCATTTTTTTTGACATACCTCTAGCTGACCTTTTGTGCAAGTTTTGGTCACATTACAAAGCTCAGCGTGGCCAGCTCGTCAGCAAGGCACGCACCTACGCAGGCAATATCTTTAACCTCGGTTCTGTCAGTGCCCAGCACGTACAATCCACCAATTCACTTGAACGCGCCAATGATCCAGAGTTGCAAGCGCTCCTTCAGGATCCGAACAACCCAGGAGAGATGTATCCCCTGCTCGCGCCGATGCTCTTCCCCTTCAAAGACTGTGACAACATCCAGCATCTGTTTCAAGCAATGCCACTCGTGAACGTATGTTATAGAATTTTACTTTGCCGGTGTTCACGCCACTAATCTCATCTCAGTATATAAAAGTCATATTGTTTGGGGGTTCATCAATCACTAGTACTCGTTCTGGTGGAAAGCGTCCAGGGAAAAGCCAGTTGTGGGGTGTCAAGAAGACGACGATTGGGATGATTGCGGTAGCATCGACAATTGTACGTTCATGGCTATGGTTCTATGCCTCTTGCTGATATCATTCTATGTTCTAGTTGACCTTCATTTGTGGGCCTGACCACCAATTCTCCGAGATAGGAGCTACGAGCCATGTTGACTGGAAGACACGCTTTCAAAGATACAAGTATATGTTGTTGCAATTTCTGGATGCTCATCGTGCCAAGCTGCTAGCTTGGTATGATAACGAAGTCTTCGCGGACCTTGCTTCTACTGGAGTTGCCATTCAGGCAGATACAGGGAGGGCTCAGGTTCAGACCAGAGAAATTGATGACCTCATCCAGTGCCTCGGTGGTGCTGAAGTTCAGCCTTCATTGTCACCCACACCGGTCGCACCTCCCGCGCTGTCTGCACCTCCCGCACCATCTGCACCTCCCTCACCATCTGCACCGTCTGCACCGTCCACACCACCCGCAATGCCCTCTCCTCCTGACATGTCAGCCCCTGGTGAGGAAGCTCTTATATTCAGATTCAGCAAGCCTATTGGGTCCTCACACACAACAGACACCGCGAACGAGAGGCCCAATCGCAAAGCATTCAAGTCAAGGAGCAGGCCAGCAATTATAGAGAACCTGTTTCCCCAGGTGATTCAGACACGTGCTGCGGGAGCGAAGAAGAAGAATAGAAGGTCTCCCGGGGCTGCTTGATTAGTACTTCAATTTCACAAACATATGTCTTTTGTTGATCATGTGCGATGTCATACTCTTCTCTCTTAGTCTGAAATGCTATCCTCGGACTGTTGGCTAGGTGACTTATGAATTTTGTGTGCGATCGCTAAGTCACATGATTCAGTTACCTGTCGACGGCTCGTATAAAAGCTAAACGTCAAAGCCATTTCCCTCTTTCCCCAACTCCGTCATCTCTTCCCCCAACTCCTACTTCCCTGTCTCTCTGCTCCCCTTCTTCCTCTTTTGTGAAGTCTTATTATTGCCTCAAGGTTACTTCATGTAAGGTGAGTCACAGTGACTTGAGTGTAGACATCTCACCTTGTCTTTCCTCTAAAGATAGACTCGTTTGCTCGTGCATGGTGGTACTTTGCCTCACCATGCTGTGATGGTACGTCAACCTCTGGTTCAGAGGCTATGTGTTCCAGTGCTAATCTCCCTGTTTGCATAGTTTTTTGTGTCCACTGTTGCAACTCCCGTTTCTTGGACATCCTCAATGCTCCCCTCTCATAAGTAACCACCTGCATCTGGGCAAGTTAAGCGGTCCCACTCTGCTTACAGTACGTCCTTTCTTGTTCCATTATAACATTACCTTCACACCAATATTTACCTTGACCTCATAGGATCATGTACCGCATCCCGTCCATATTCCTTGATGTTCCTCAGCTCTTGTTTCTCACGTTACTTCCCTCTGCATTTGTGTATCTCCCCCGGCCCATGTTTGGTCTTAGGCCCTGCTTTGTTCCCGTTACACACTATCTACTGTGCTCTACCTTTATCTCTAGTACTTTAGTTTGATTGCCAAGTGTAGTACGGTGACGATGGCTAACTGGGGCCTGTAATAAGACATGGACAATTACAATGCTTTTGAGATCAGATGATATGAGCAAAAAAATGAAAAAAAAATCGAATATGAGAAGTTATCATTACCTATAATGAAAATGTATTATTGTAACGATTGGTGATATTATAATTTTCCTTCCCCCATCATAATCGAAGCGGAGCTGGTAAATGATGATAGCTCGATTATATTGATGATGACAACGTCATTATATTGATAAATCGATGACGATAACATCTTGATATTGATATTTTAATGCTGATACGTTGTTAGAAATGATGATGATAACGTCATTATGATAAGGTTGTAATTAAATAATAATGCGATTATATAGAGACAAGTGTTACAATTATAGGAACATCCGCCTTTGTTATAACAATTATAATCAGCCTCGTGCATGACATCACATTTTATTATTATAATTAGTTATTATGGCACTTCCCATTTTTGCGACATAGCCTGTCAAGATTGGGGAAGAAGTAGATATTATTGATGAAAGTAGTACCAAAAGAACAACACGTTTATGGCGCCTGGGCTCGGTGGCCCGAGAAGTCGCCACTCGCGCCTTATCAGAAGCATTGGGGCTCTCTTTTTGTATATTTTTGAGGGCGCGTTGGGGCATCGCCTCTGAAGCCGCTGCAGTCTTTTCAGTGGTGTTATTGCTGGTGGAGCGTCGGGGCATTTCGGTAAAATGGGTGCAGCAGGGATGTGATGAAAATGCGATAACGTGCGATGAGCATGGTTCTAAACAAGACTATGGCGGAGCATCGGAGTATTTTGGGTAACGACAATGTGTGATGAGCATGGTTTCTAAAAAAAACTACTACAAACTACGTATTACAAACACCGTACTAATTCTTCCGTCGCTTCGAATTTGAAGAGGGCTCTGAATGGATCGGTTGCAAATTGTGTGACTCAAGAAAGAAAGTCCTCGATCTCTTGGACCCAGATAATGCGCCTATTTGTAAATTTGGGGGAAGATTTATCTTCTGCAGCTGAGCAGAATCATCGTTAGGCCACTGCTCCGCAAGCGCGTTATCCAACTTCTCGAGAACTTGAGAATAATCTACAGCATGCTCGGAAAGCATCTTCCAGGCTTCCTTCCGGATCGTATCATCAGAAAATAGACCCATGAGCACATTGCACGTCTGGCTACCGAGATGTTGAAGCGAGAAGACACTCTTGAGTGACCGAAGCAATTCGGTCAGAGGCACATTTCCTGTGACTTCGAAGAGAACGACATTGTCTGAGTTTGCTATCCAGTTGGCTTTGGTATTGTTACTGCGATGGTGAAGTGGATCAAGATTGGTGGAGGAGCCTGTCGCATTCAACGGCGAATCAACGGGGACCGGATTGAATACAAGAGTGAGTATCGAACCACGCTTTGAAGGATCATAAGAGCTGGGTAGGTACTTCAAGCTGAGCCAGAACATGACGTAGAACGCAGATTCCAGGTCATGAACGAAGGTTTGAGATATTCCGGGGTCCGCAATGAGGTCAGCAGCCATGAGCTGCCAAGTACCCTAATTCCAGTCCATTAATACTGCCGTGCATATTAAGAGGCGTATAATTCTCACCGTACGTGCAGCGCGACGTGCTTTATGCTCGTTAGAATTGACATTCTTACATAAGTCCCAATCAATGAGGAGACCACCACCATCATTTTCTTCTGTTATTAGAATATTTGAAGGACTGATATCACGGTGGAGGATACCGCAGAGGC
>QFEY01000301.1:0-74235 GCA_003316435.1 Russula virescens
TTCTCCTATACTTGACTATGATATCCTTCATGAGAACCCACCGCACCGCATGGAAGACAAAGGATGGTCAAGGTAGGCAATACGAGGGAGATACTTGTCTGTCCAACCGCCACCCCTAGAAGTGTTGACTGACACAACGAGATTTAAGCCTTGCGTTCAAGCTCCGGAGACCATTCGTATATAACAAAATGATATATGTCTTTCTAGCAGACAACGCTGGGACATCTCCAGAAGGGCTGAGATATCAGTAACTGCCCTCCTTTCTATTATTTTCCGTATGAATCTGGCGGGGTGATCCGCAGTGGCATTATTCTGGATGCCTAATTCTGGAGACTGGTACGGTTAAGTTGTCGGATACTCTGTGACATTCCAAATATGCGAGGGAGTACGGCACGAGTACATCGATAAGGATTATGATATATTAAGCTGAGTGTTTTATTTTTGGCGGAGACTTATAACTGCGCTCTATACATCATAGACGTACTTGATTTACACTCCTAATAGGAACTACTTTCTTCCGTAGAACTCTGAATAGTATTCTACTTCTGCCCCCTACGAAATCCGACAACTTGAGAGTCGAGTCAAAACTGGAGAACGACGGGGGCAATCTTCGAGTTCAAGCGTCCATATTTAGTAAAAGATGGAAGATAAAATCTGCACATTGCACATAGAGAGGAAACAAAAAAACTACAACAAACGGTTCATACAAGCAGAGCATAGGACAAAAATGAACACGAGGAGCAGGCGGCGTGCTCCAAGGGCCAGCCAGGACAACTGATCATAATCTTACAAACTCCAGGTACTCCCATCTAGGCAATAACAGAGGACTATCCCGACAGGGTTGGCCTCAGAGGAAACCTGCCATTTCAAGTACGATCACCACCTTGTATCGACCAGCGGATGCTGCGGATCCCGGTTCCATGCGAACCATATCAATCTGCGAATCTGGATGGTGCACGTAACGACTGGCAAGTCGTCGGAGGTTCTCCGCTGGCGGGCCCGAAGCGGGGTTCCGGTGAGTAGATAGACCAGGAAAGGTAGCTCGGTTATGGTCTAGTACACCACCCTGAGGGACATAGCCAAAGGTGCCGTTTTCTTGATTCTCCTGCAAAAACCCTGGTTGAGAATATATGCAAGGAAAAGGAGATGGCACATACAGTGAAATTGACTTGCACGCGGTCCCGGATACCTTGCCAGTGAGCAGGTCCTACATTGCGATATGTGTATGAACCTGCAAAGTCCTGATGTGTCACGAGAAGGCTGTTAGTTAATAGGAGGCTTAATGATATATATATATGTGATCCTCACTCCAGGTGGTTCTGGGTAATTTGCGATGCCATAATTCGCCATGTCGATGGTATGCCGGTTTCGCAGTACCAGTGTACCTGGCAAGGCGTCATGTCTGACAGCAGCCGTAGGTACATCTTCCCACTGGCCTTCGGGTGGGCCACTACTGGTTACAGGTGGGATCTAAAGATCATTATGCAGAGATAGATAAGCAAATGCCAGAGGGAACGATGCAACGACGTAAAAGCTGACCCCAGTATTATGCAGTACAGGATCCTGCCACTGCTTGGGCCCGGGAACAGAATGCACTGGCAGAAACGAGTCGGTTACGTGATTGGGTAATTGCGGCTCTGTATTAGCCATGTGAAGTTACGCAGTGAGCGATGGGACTATGTGAAGGCCCTACGAAAATCTAGCTGGCTTTATAGTTTTCTGATGATTGATCGGTGATCGGCTGGGTCGACCATATCGGGGGTAAGGTATGAGAAGATGGGAGGAAAAGATACATATAAACATGCGTGGTCACGGTGGTGCTATGGTGCTGGGTGCTGTCCAGCTAGCTAGGGCTGTTTTGGATGAAGGCCAAGATGGTGGTTCACGGCGACTCGGAAGG
Source organism: Russula virescens (assembly GCA_003316435.1). Classification (NCBI taxonomy): domain Eukaryota; kingdom Fungi; phylum Basidiomycota; class Agaricomycetes; order Russulales; family Russulaceae; genus Russula; species Russula virescens. Next base: position 1,901 of record QFEY01000301.1, read on the forward strand.
ACTCCGGATGACCAGTTCCAGGTTGGCAGGAGATTGCGATAGCGTAATGAAGCACTTGGTTCACGTTAAATTTGTAGACGGGTAGGGGCAGGAAGTCCGAGTCTGATTAGAATGGGATGGAGTAATAAAAATACGTACAGTGACTACAGTCGCCTCCACATACACACTACAGTTGACTTGTACGCTGCTGCCAGCTACGAATAATATTCTGTGCCACACGTGTCCAAGATACGTAAATTACCACCACCTCTTAAGCACCTTTTCTCTACCAGTTTGCTTTACGGGGCCTCCGTCTCAATAAAGTGTGCCATACGCTACAGACAGGAAAGAAAACGAGAACAACAAGGATGAGAAAGAGACCAATGGATGGTCCAGGCCAATACAAAAAAAGGCGCGCGTAACTCACCGGCGCAAAGGATAAGGTGCCAGTGAGTACAAAGAGGCGGTGTACATCGAGTACGCCGCATGTCGGACAGTCCCGGTTACATGATTCATCACCGTGTGACGTGACAAACGGGAACCAACCTTGAAAGGGGGCCGCTGTGGCGAAGCGGTCTTAGTGGTCGGGTGACTCTGACTCACTGTGGGGCCCTTAGCTGGGTCTAAGTTCGAACCCCCCTGCTGCCTGCTGCCACTTTAGGGAGTTTTAGTGGGTATTGCCCCTGATTTGGCGCTGTCTACGTGGCAGTTGCCTCTTTAGGTAAGCCGAGTCCCACACTATCCTATCCGGAGTGATCCGAAGGGTGCAGTACGCTTTATAAGACATGATGCTGAGGCTATGAAGTCTATCTGAGGAGAGCAAAGGGTGTACATAAATGCATTTCCCCCTTGGTACAGGGCTTAGGCCCTGCTATCATGCTGTGGATGCGGTCTAGGCCTGGTCCTTCATGCTCAACCACCTGCACCATTGGGTAATTCCGATGGAAAAGGCAAGGCATTTCAAAAAAAAAAAAAGGGAACCAACCTTGAAAGGGGGCACGGCCAGGCATGGATACGGATCGAACACCAACTCCTGGGTCCTAGGACACGGCCTTTTCACCCACCGATCGCCAATTCAAGTTCGTCCACACGGAAGGCCTGCCCCCGCGGCTCGGGCTCCCCACTTCGTCCTCCTCGTTCCACCCCAGTCTAGGGCATCTTCTACTACTCCGAGCGTTAGCCCAGATTTAGACACGGGGAACGAGATTCATGACGTTGTGGATTTTCTTGCCTAGGAGGGGACGGGGATTACTACTGTAGTACAAACCTAGGGGCTGGGGCGGCTAATCAGGACGTGATTCCACACCACCATGGCACCCTCCTCTCATCGGCGGTAAAAAAAAATATGACACAAATCTGTCAGGTCAAATCTCACCCCCCCAACTTCCTCCGAGGCTGGGCCCCCTCCTCCCATCCTGTTTCCCAAACAGAGCCAAGTAACCATTTAAATTGCTTGCAGCCCTGCGGACTGCCAGTGGCTGATGGTCAGAGGGTTGCAGTTCCTGAAAACATCTTCTGTGCCCCGCGCCTGCTCCTACTGTAAAATGACAGCTAGTGGATCACATCCAGACTACGGCTAAGGGCAGCAAATAGGAGCAAATGTTTGGAAATACTGTAGTTGTGGGAAATCAAGAATAGCCTTGAGGTTGTTCGTGGCACCTTCATCAAACCACAGACCAGAGTTGAAGGCACTGGGTCGATGTCTTCGCTCTATGCCACATGCCACCGGACCATGACAATTGGCAAGTTCTTAATTCGTCCCACTTGCCATGACGGATCAGGAAGGGGAAGGGATGGAGAGCCTTCCTTATCTGAAATCACACTCAAAAGAATTTCCACCTCTCTTGCTGTTCCGAATCAGAAGTAACCAGAAATACCATGTGGGGAGCCCTCCACCCCATCAGGAAACCCTGCACGACAGCATCCAGGCTATCTCGCCCACCTGACTCTCCATCTGACGACGCATGCGGGGATTCTGTATCGCTGAACGACGCCCCGCAATATGGATAAACGTTTGAAAGCTGGAGAGACGTCGAAGTGAATGCAGTAAGATGTAGAAATCTCAGTCCTAATTATCAACTGCGTACAAGACAAACGAGGTTCCAAGTGAGAAAGGCCGGGATGACGGGTCAGAGTTGTTCCCGCAAACTCAGCGACCTCCAGATACCATAGGAAAAATATAGGTCTCCCTGCCAGTGGTGCTACTTTCGTTCGATTCGGTTTATTCAGGGCTTACGGCCCCCGCTGATCCTTCGGATGGCGATGTTACACCTTCGTGTTGCCCAGGTCATCAGCCAGCGGTTTCCCCATGGACTGAGGCAGATTAGTCCATGTGAGAAGTTTCAAGTTTGTCTTGAGGCAATGGAATCAAGCTTCCCGGTGGCACCGGGAGGAACGGGTTCCAAGTACCTGAGATTATCAGTGACGAGACGTTGGCGACCGGAAACATCACCTTTCACGGTATGACCTAGACGTACTAGGATAGCACCGCTCGCCGGGGCTATCCTATTCCTTATCTTCCATAGAATGTTCATAACATTATCTTGCTGACTTGTGGGGGAATCCGACGCCTCTACAATCGAAACTGGAGAACGGCTGGGGCGTGCAATCTTCACGCGGGGGTATTTGGTGTAGAGTGATGGATTGCGCATAGAAGAGAAGCGAGGGATATACAACAAAGGCACGTTCATACAGGTTAGCCATAGCAAAAGAAAGTAACTACAACACGAGGAACAGGCGGTGTACTCGGATAGCTAGAAGGACAAAAAAAGTATCCTTACAAATGTCAGGTACAGTACACTCACCGAGGCAGTGGACAGTACCATCAATGATTATCCTCCTGGCGCAACGACAGGACGAGGGTTATCCGACGGTGGATGGCCTCAGAGGAAATCTGCTATTTCAAGTACAATCACAACCTTGTAGCGATCGGCCGAACCCGGTTCCATCTGAACTATGTCAACTTGTGAATCTGGATGGTTCACGTAGTGGGTGGCAAGACGTCGGAGGTGCTCTCCCACTGGTTGGCCAAGAACAGGGGCTCGGTGACCAGAAGTTGGACCAGGAAACGCGGCTTGGGTAGAGCCTGGTACCACGCCCTGAGCTACATAGCCAAAAGACTCATTCCCTTGGTTCTCTAACTTCTCCTACGATAAGGCCCCACGTTGAGAAGATGCATAGAAAGATAAAGTGACGCCTACGGGGTAAATATCTTGCACGCGTTCGGGGTTTCCTTGAGTAAGTCCTACATTGGGATACGTGTATGGACTTGCAAGGACAAGATCCTGGTGCATCACGACAAGGTCATTGTAAATGAGAAGGTTATGGTATGTATGCGTTATAAGATATCTGATTACTCACTCCAGGTGGCCCTCGGTAATCCGCCATCCCATGATTCGCCACGTTGATGTGATGCAGGTTTTGCACAGTGCCCTGCATAGCGCCGTGGCCGACGACCGGAGGTGCATCTTCCCATTGTTCATCGAGTTGGGTGGTACTGGTTACAGACGGGATCTAAAGAGCACCATGCACGGATCGATGAGCTCCCGCGAGGAGTATGTAATGATACTAAAGGCTAACCCCCGCATTGCATAGAACATGGTTCTGCCGATGGGAAAGGACAACCCGGGAAAACGAGTTCCCGGATAGATGATTGACTGGTTGCGATTCGATATCAGCCATGGGATGCTGCAGATGTGATAGTGGACGATGGGACTTGTTGAGGGGAGGGTGTTAGCGTCCAACCATGGGTAGAGTTAGTGGCTTTATAAGTTTTGGAAGCGAGGGTCCAGCTGGCCATGGGAGCGAGAGGACTCATGATGAAGGCGGTTCAGAGTGGCCGCAACCCAAAACTAGTGTTGACAGGCACGTCATGTCCCCTTTCTATTACTTCCCGTCACGGCCGTCTGGCGGACATTACCCAAATTTCGCTGATAGCCCAGGTTGGTCATGTCATTCGCCCTCCCCCCATCAGTTGCTGTCCGGACATTATCCACTTTTGTTTGATGACCAGTACAGTATTGAACAATGTCCTTCACCCTGCCGATCGGACATTATCCATTTTTGGTTGATGACCCGACCAAGTACCGATCACATATGTCAGTTAAGCCATGTCCTACACCCTGCCATCAGTTGTCGTCCGGATATTATCCATTTTTGGTCGATGGCCGAGTATTGACCAAGTATGCCCGCAGAATCATGTCCTTCGCCCTTGCCCCATCCATACTAGTTGTCCGGACATTATCCATTTTTGTTGGATGACCCTGCACGAGCTGAGTACGTCTCTTGAATTATCCCCCCCCCACTCCATTGCTTCCCATTCGGAGATTACCTAGTTTCGTTCAGGTACGTCTGTTCATTACCTGTACGTGTACTCTCCTTCTACCCAATCATCACTTGCCGTCTGGTCCCATTTTCGTTGGATGGCCTACTAACCAGTCAGGTCTGTCCTCCCCCAACACTTTCCATCTGTTCATTTACCCCTTTTTATTCGATGCCTAGAGGATCTGTCACACTAACTTCCCACCGGCTGCAGTTGGCTCGCTCACACGATGGATATTACACCAGAAAACCCCGATGCCCGCTTTCCCCACCGAACGCCTGTCGTCTACAGCGCCTTCTTAGAGGGTTGTGCCATACTTCCATTCGCTGGCTGTCTCATCGGCCCGTCGACGGCTTATTCGAATGTCTGGTTGACGTTTCGAACATCCGCAGCACAGGCCAACCCAACAAGCTACGTGTAGTGGGAGTGAGCGTACGCATGAATCGTGAATTGACCTGCGGCTGGGAACTAGAAGATGACCCGTACATGGAGAGTTATATTCAGTGGTACGAAGTGACTGGATCCGGACATAATCCGGACATACAGATCGTCTGACACGGGTAACCCACTGGCAGATTCCCATCAGCGAAATGCTGGGTTTACTTTTCTTACCGTTTTATTTTTATTTTCATATTTCTAGTACTCTTCAACCGAAAAGACAGAAAAAGTACAAGTAGGAGTAATGTCACATATTTGTTCGGAATGCTCGCCTGGCTGGCTGAGAAGGTTTTCCATATTCCAAAGCCTCAAAAAGTAGATTAACTCGAAAACTACGCAGGGTAATAACATAGAAATGTAAAATCAGCTCCTGGAAAGTAAGGAGCGTAGAGTACACTTACAAAAGGAAAACTAGAAAGTGAAAGGACCTTAGAAATACTTGGGATTCCATGTTTTAACTCATGATCAGGATGTACTCTCTGTAATTGTACTCAGAGGTGCAAAAAGCACAAAAAGTGCGTGGATGAAAGCCTGTTGTCATGGATGTCCCATTCCTGGGTAGAAACATAATGGAACGAGCGAAAACGGGGATCGATGTACGTCTCAGGCGTACCCTGGGGTTTCAGCACAGAATCTTAAGTACACTAACCATGACCCGTGACTCGGCAAGTAGTGACCGATATGTGCCGAAGGAGCGGACGCATATCCGTACCCATGATCGCTACGTACGATAGCCTTGATAGCCGGTCATTCGATAACGAAACTTTGTTCAAGATAAAGATGTTAAGGTATGGTGGACATCAATGCCTCACCACCCGTAGATCTTACATAGTCTGATGTGAAACCATTCTCCCACCATCGACAGGCCTGTAACCAAATGCCGCGTCCCGATGGTAAAATTATCGTTAGACTTAAGCAATGTTCCATATCATCACTGGCTTCACACATTGCCGCACTAAGGCGCATACGGCCTACGGGAACACGTCCACATGGATGGTTTAACCCCACAGGACGTCAAGATGTTCGTATTCCTTTAGGCGGCGAATGCCAAGACGAGGGTCGAGAAACTTGTAGCGCATTGCCTTCTATACCGACGAGAAAATCGTCACAGGGGATGGATGCTCGTTGCGATTTTGCGAGTGGGAAACCTGGCTGGGTGGTTGTCGGTGGGGCGTTTGCTTGACATGCTCGTTGCACCGGAGGACATGTGTGTAGAGGTCGTAGTTGTACGTGACGATGCGTCCGGGGCATAAAGGCGCAGACGAAACCGCGACGCAACGACCGAGATGAGGAAGAGGAGAGTAGGCTTGCGATCAGAAGCACGAGAGTGAGCAGTGACAATGGGTAGACGAGAAATGCAAGACTCACGAGGATATCATAAGTCCGTCAACAACGCAGAAAGCCCCTTTGCATTCTAAAGGAATAAAGGCATTGAATGCTCAGAGGAGGAGCAAACGCTTGAGCGGCCCCCTAACCGAATCCGACGAAGCTGAGATCGGATGTACGGGTGATATAAAGGTACTCTATGGAGTCGGTGATATCTTGCCAAGCACGATCATCGATGGAGAAGTTCCAAAATCATGACAAGTTCGGGTCATGGTGGACCAACTTTTAACTTTTTGGAGTACTTGTTGACGCGATTGTTGGTGAGCCGTACGTAACCCAACTATGCAAGGACAAAAAAGATGAGTGTTCTGTGCTTGTCGTCGTGAGACAAACCCAAACTCTGGAATTTCATGAGAAGGCCAATGCCACGGTGAAAGGATAGTCGATAGTCGATAGACGTTAGGTACGTCTTATTACGTGATCCAACCTTCGCCAGCGGGGCGACTCCTCCAAGTCTGGCCCATCCATTCACTAGGATCATTTCTTACCGCTCGCGAAATCTATATTCGAGGTCTCTTCTGGATGAGAATGGCGCATAATCATGAACGCTACGATGGGTTTGGAACTACGGACGATCTCGTACGAAACCTTTCCAAAGACGCTTTAAGACGGAGGTAGGTTGGGACAAACCTGCTTGCATTAGAATGGAGATACTTCAAATCGTTTCTTGCGTATACGGCCACTCCTGGTACGTTGTCCCATTGGGTCTCCAGTGGTAGGTTTGGATTTAGCATGGAAGGGCAACGACCGAGTAAATTCGAAGACCCTTTGATTAACGTGCTTCCGAGTCTTTGTTACAGCACCTCTCTCTGCTTGTCGTGACACTGACAACTCTGTGTCTTCAAATCGTGACCTATCGCTACGAGCACTGCATTGTTGAAAGGCTACTAGGGTATGTCTGTGATGTAGGGAAACGCTTGAAGGTCAGGTGAGACATTAAAACGGATGTGAGGTTATATCTCCCATAACAATATGTTCCTCACAAGAAGCGACTGTAGCAAACTTGAAAAGTTCTGGGCGAGGCAGAGGGTATATACTTTCCTGTGGGCCGTTCCCAGAAGCGTTGGCCGATATCACCCAGGATTGTCTAGGAGGTTCATTAAGAGCGAGATGACCTTTCCAACCAAGACGGCTACCTTGCGCACACTGCGCAGTGCGCAGTTTCCCCCCCCCGTCGTGTGCAGCGTATCACCTTTCTAGTTGCCTTCGCGCGGAGAAGTGAGAGGGCCAAACACTGCGGTACACGAGCCAGCTTTGATAGCGGGGCTAGTGGTGCCATATTTCCTTATCTTCCGCTTAACCCTGATTGAGTTCAATTTCTGTACTTATTACGGAGTTGACTTGACAGTAATACCTCTAGTCGAAACTGAGAAGGAATGGAGCGCACACTGCGGGGGCTTCAAACACTCTTATTTTAGGAGTAGCTCAAAAGCCTCAAAAGCAAAAGACATACAACAGGGCACGTTCGTACAGGGAAGACATAAGACATAGGACAAGACACAAAAACAACACGAGGAACAGCACGGACTCGGATAGCCAGCTACCAACAACACCAGTACTCATTATTCCTATAACTTTCAGGTACTCGTACCGAGGGGATACACAGCACCATCAGAGATAATCCGAGGACTATCCCGACAGGGCATGTCCTCACAGGAAATCTGCCATTTCAAGTATGATCACCACCTTGTATCGACCGGCGTAGCCTGGTTCCATGCGAACCATATCAACTTGTGAATCCGGATGGTTGACATAACGGCTGGCAAGTCGTCGGAGATTCTCTGCAGTTGGCTGGTCGAGAGTGGGAGCTCGGTGACCAGATGACGGACCAGGACGCGTGGCTTGAGCAGGGCCTAGTGCAGCGCCCTGGGGGACGAAGTCAAAAGACTCGTTTCCTTGATTCTACGATAAACCGCCAACGTCATGTTTAGGACATGCACGGTATACATTCAAATTAAATTGGCACGTACGGGAAAAATAGCTTGCACGCGTTCGGGAATACCTCCTACATTTGGATACATGTATGGACCTGCAAGGACCTGTTGTGTCACGAGAAGTTTATTGTCAATAAGGGGGTCGACCGCCGTACGTATCGCATGTGGACATGACTACTCACTCCGGGCTGTTCTTGGTAGTCCGCCATATGATAATTTGCTATGTTGCTGTGATCCAGATTCTGCATTGTACCTTGCACAGCGCCGTAACCGACGGCCGGAGGTACATCCTCCCATTGGCCTTCGAGTTGGCCGGGATAGCTTATGGATGGGACCTAAACAGCACCACGCATAGATCGATGAGTATCCGGAAGAGAAAGTGTATAATGACCAAGGCTGACCACCGCATCCTGTGGAACGTGATTTTGTTGCTGGGACAGAACAGAGCGAGAAATCGAGTTTCCCGGAAGGTGATTGACTTGTTGTGGTTCGGTATCAGCCATGGGACGCTGCAGATCTAATATAGGGAGATGGGGCTCATTGAAGGGGAGATGCTAGCATTCAATCATGGTCCAGGGTAAGACTAGGTGGCTTTAATAGTTTTTTGGGAGAGGCGGCTTCCTCTGTGCATTTGAGATTATTCCGTGAATCGCCAAGTATGGTGAAAAGATTTTTATTTCTCTTCTCCACAGCCTCTACGCTCTATATATGGCTAGCGCACGAGTCTCCGAGTCGTTGGCCCGTTTGCGTGTAGGCGCTGCGCAATGACCCAGCCATATCCAACGGTGGTGCGCACCCACTGGCGCAGAATTTGAAACACCGCCTTGGCTGTGTGCTCAATCATATTGTGGGGTCTGAGGAACTTACTTTTGCTTTCCTCTCACCCCATTTCTGTCTCATTGCGCAAGAGCTCATTTGGTCTCACCAACGAGGCACATGCTTAGGACTCGGACAAACCCCTCCGTTCTGCCTTGTTGCCCGTTGCCCAAAGAGACTGTTGATCATGGCTATTATGGCCGGTACACCTCCGTAAAATGAAACGACAGTAGTTGGGTATCCTGCCAGCTCAGCATTGCAGACTACAGTGGTGCGCCTCGCGCAAAGCAATATCCAAATACAGCTGTCTGCGAGAGACAGGTACTGACTGGACGCCGGCCATTGTTGCCGGATCATGCCAGCGCCCCAGGGCCAATTTGAAGTAGGTGTACGGCATTGGGGCTGACTTTCGATACGCCCTCTCCGCCAACTTGCTTGCTTACTGCAGTCCTCGAAAGCATCCGAATTCTGTACCTTCGTTAACCAGAAGCCTGAGAGTGTTTCATAGATGCTCAACGTTCAACGTTCCATAACGCATCTGACAGACTCTACTACTGCGGATGTTAGATGCTCTGATAAGGGCATTATAATAAAAGGGCGCGTAGCAGCGACGACGGGGTCTGGTATATTAAGTGTAGGTGCATGCCAGTGGGTAGAAGTCTGGTATTGATGACACATTCCTCGTAACGGAAGATCAAAAACGGGGGCCGACTTGGATGAGCAGGTCAGGAGAAAAAAAAATGCAGAAGCGCAATATATTCGGCCAACTGCGCTATATAAGGAAGCTCAGGTAAGCATACAAGTATGTCGCCTCGTTGGCTCGTATAAAGTAAGGAGGCGGGAGGTCAGGGGTACGCAGCCACACCTGACCTATGCCACAGTGTGGTGATTGATGCGACATGGTGTCGAAGGAGCGGACTGACGGGTACCCGTACATATGATCGCTATGCACGGCGGCATTGTGGCCATTCATTCGATAAAGGAACTTAATGATATTCGATCGTTTGTTGTCAACATAGAATGTTTAAGCTAGGATGCTAAGGTATAGTGGATGTGAATGCCTCACGCATCCGTGGATGTTGCATAGTCTGATGTGAAACCGTTCTCCCCACCATCAACGGACCCGTAACCATACGCCGCATCCGGATGTAGAAGATTGTCTTTGGACTTGAACACATCTGTAATGTTCCGTATCATCTCCGGCTTCTCACAATGCTGCCGTAAGGCCTGCGCGACTTGCGGGATCACGTCCATGTGGATGTTCTTACCCCAGAGGACATCGAGGTGTTCGTATCCCTTCAGGCGGCGGATGTCAAGACGATGCTCGGGAAGCTCGTGGCGCATCGCATCGATATCGACGAGAGAATCGAGATCGCCATAGAGGATGACGATGTTCGTTGCGATATTGCGAGTGGGGAACTTGGCTGGACGATAGCCGGTGTGAGGGCTTTGTTTATTGAGCCGAAGTGTAGGTGCGTAGAGATCATCATCGTACATGACGAAGCGTGCGGAGCGCATAATTTGAAACCAGTGCACGACGGCCTTTGTGCTGGCAAAGGAATAGAGGTGGGGATAGGCTGCGTATTTCTGCATCCAGGTGATGTTGTGGGAGTGCCATGAGAAGAGAAAGGTGAGGGCGGTGTCAATGATGCGGACAAAGATGGGTGGATAGAGGATGGATTGCCAGAAGAGAACAGAGGAGAGTATGGCACGACGACCAAAAATGAGAAAGAGGAGAGTGGGCCTGTGATCGGAAGCACGAGGATTAACGCGGAACTGGATATAAAAAGAGAACACTCACGAGGCTTTCATGAGACCATCGACAATAGGGGCAGCAAGACCTTTTGGGCGCATGGCGGGTGCCAAGGCAACAAAGACGTTGACCTTTTGGTTCAGCTGAGGGTGAATGCTCAGTGCGGCAAACGCTTGGGCGGTCCCCTGACTGAAGCCAACGTAGCTGAGGCTGGGTGCACGGGTGATCTGGAGGATGTATTCGATGGAGTCGGGGATATCGTGCCACGCGAAATCATCGATCGAGAAGTTCCAAAACTTGGTTGAATTGGGATCATGATGGATCGATTTTTTGGAGTACTTGTTGCCGCGGTTGTTGCCGAGCCAGACGTCGTAACCCAACTCTGCGAGGACAAAAGGGAAGGAACGTTCTGGGTTTGTGAGACAAACCCAAACCTCTGAATTCATGAGAAGCCCGTGGTGGAGGTAGACGACCGGTTTGCCCGTTGATATCCCAGGCATGGGACGAGGCTCGCATTTTGGACCAGGAATGCGATGGATGCCAAGGAGGTAGCCATCTTTTGTGAGAACGACGTGCTCTTCGACGTTGTGATAACCGAATATGGCGCAGAGGTCCTCGAAATCGCTGGCCTTGCGTACACGGTCGGCGAGGCGTCTAGCGTCCGGGGTTAAAGAATTGGCGCCGACAAAGTAGAGAAAAAGAGAGCGTGACTTGTGGTAGAACCAGTTGATGACGAGTTTTGGGAGAAATAGGATGACGATGTGGAGGGCGCCCTCGAAGAGGATAAATACGAGGCCTAGAAAGAGGGCGACGTACTCGTGTGAGCGAAGACGAGAGAGAAAGGGAAAGTGTGGCATTGGGAGTGATGTAATGGGAACGACAAAGGCGTCTCGGCGTGACCCGCTGATGCATGTGTTCGGGTCGTGGCCTTGGCGTGCTCACCCCGGGCGTCTTATGGCTCCTCTTGCCCACTCAATCTCTAGTCTCTCCTCGTCGAGTTCGCTTTCACATCCTCCATCATGAGATCCGGTGCAACTCAGAGAGCTCCCTCGCCCACAAACACTGCCTTCTCCGGAATTTCAAGCTACCGCACAGACCCTTACAAACCCCTCCGAGACAAATCTTCCATTTCATCATCCCCACCCGTCGATTCATATCAAGTCGCACGCACACACTATGACGAGCTCAGCAAATACCTCGCTTCTTACCTCGCCAAAGGTTCCTTGTCCCCTTCTATCTCCTTTCTCTTCACCTCTCCGCTCATCACCCTCCTCACTTCAGAACCTGCAAATTCCCGCTCAACAGCACGACAGAAACTCACGAGGCTTACACGCCAGCAATTCCAGGAACTATCTACGGACGTCTACGATGAATTAATAAGGCGAAAAGGCAATACAGATAGTATCCAAGGCACGTATATGTATATATGCTCATCCTCCATCTCACCTCCGTTCTAGTCCCCTTTCTCCCCGTCCGCGACGAATTTCATCCAAAGCGAAACCAAGCTCGTCAAAAACTTGCCACCCTGCCCATAAATCGCTTCAGGGACCTGTCAAGTGATGTCTATTACGAACTCATTCGCCGGTACCCAGAGTTCAAGGAAGAGGTATCTTTCATTCTTTCCGATCTCTTTCACCCTATTTTTACGATTTCTCGCAGCCTCCTGATGTCTCTATGACATCTCCCGGCTCTACCTACGATGATTATCCTTCTCCCGATTTCCCCACCGCTCCTCGAGACCGTGGACGAGAACCGCTACCGCCTATCCGCTTCGGTCGCACCTCCGAAGACAAGGAACGTCCACCAAGTGGCGGCCCCCGCCCCCGTCGCAGTCAAGAAGACTACAACCCTCCCGTAGTAGGGCGCCGAAGTGACGACCTTTATGGTGAAGTAGTTCCAAATGAACCTATCTCCGATCGCGACCCCTACGCTCCATCAAGGCGTAAGCCATCCCAAGATACAACTGCTACCGCTCGTTCCCAACAACAGGATAACGGCCGACGTCCGAGTGTCGCCAGTGGTAGCGACTCGACTGGCACGACCAATGCACAAAGCGCTACCGTTACCAGCGGTATCATCATCCCCAACAAGAGTACCATAGCCGAGGAGGACATCGAGGTTCCTTATGGTCGCAGTGAAAGCACACCCGAAGACGGCGATGGTGAAACTGATGAAGTCGAGGGTGGCCTCGGCGGGTTGGCAAGACGCTTGGGTCAAGACCCTGACACTGATGGCGGCGCACGTAGCGATGACTACTATGATAAGATCTCAATTGGACGTACCAGTGTCGCAAGCGACCGTTCGGCCCGAGGGATTATAGGCAGAGTGACCACCGCCCCCAACGAGGATAGCGAGAAGATGCGCCGCGACTATGAATTCCGCATCGCAAAGATGCAAAATCACATCGTTAACCTTGAACGCGAGATTGAGGATGGCGATGTCCGTACGCAACAACTCGAACGGTCCGATCAGCGCATTAGACAGCTGGAAGATGAGCTCGACAAGTTCCGCCGAGTATGTTTTCATCGTTACATCTTTCTCGATCCTGAACTCATCGATGCACAGCGAGCAGAGGAACAAAGTTCTGCCATGCTGGCGCTCCAAAAGGAGCTCGATAACGTTCGTGAAGAAGCTCTGCGCGCCAGAGACCGGGAAGTACGGCGCACACAGCAGGATGAGGAGGAGTTACTGATCTTACGTGAACGTTGCGAGCGACTCGAAGAAGAACGTGCCTCTAGGGTACGCTCAGTATTACTTCTCCCTTTGTCGCTGCTCAATCCTTCGTAGGCCGACTCTGAAGTTGTTGAACAACTTCGCTCCGACATGGAGGGCTTGATCGCTGAAGTGTCGGACCTATCTCGGCGGAACGATGAACTCATGACATCCAAGGACTCCGATCTCACTGTCATCCGCGATCTTGATTCCCAGCTAAAAGAATACAAGCGCAAGTACGAACAAGCCAAGACCGAGCTCCGCTCAGTCAAAGGTATGGTTTCATTCGTGTCTTCTATCATTCGGTTCGTACTCACATCCGAACCACAGCCACTTCTGCCCTCTTCCTGCAGAAACCTAAATTCGACGATCAGCTCCCAGTCTCTGCGGACGGAGCGATCCCGGACGTACACCTCACGGCCTTCTTGACGGCCATTGACTCGCTCCTTTCTGCGGGTCGCTCAAATGCACCAACCCGCGTTCTCACGCCAATGAAATCGGTTGTCAATGCTGTGACGAATATACTTGATGATGTTCGCTCGCATTCACGAAGACAACTGGACCCTGAGGGTGTGCAGGCCCTTGAAGAGCGAGTTGAGGCGACGTTGTCCAACCTCGTTGCCGCCTCAAAAACCCATGCAACGAGTTCAGGTCTCTCTCCCGTGAGCTTGCTTGACGCTGCGGCGAGCCACGTCTCGGCAGCGGTTACTGAGCTCGGGCGCGTTGTGCTCCTTCGGCGCGCCACTAAGGCCGAGCAGGAGCAGTTTGCACCGTCGTCCGTCGGGACGGCTACCAATGGCTTTACCCCTGGATTGCGCACGGTCGAGGAGGTGCGACCGTCTGTCACGCATCAACGTGGCCCGAGCGAGACATCATCAAGGCGGGGTGATTGGGAGCGAGAACCAGCGCGCAACGAGCGGGAGCAGCCGGTACACTCAGAGTCGAGTTCGGACGATAGCTCTGCGGCGCCAACAATATTCGATAAAGGTACCGCGGGTATCACAAGTCCGGACTCTGCTGCTGCTGAGGGATCAGAAGACGCGTGGACAGAACTTAAGGTAAGTCACCTGACTTCCTTATTCCTGCTTCTTTTATGCAGTGCTTTTTGACTCACGATGGACAATTTCCTAGCCTTACCTAGAGGCACAGACCGAGTCGATCATCTACGCGATCCAAAGCGTGCTCTCCGGCGTGCGCAGCCCCACGCCCTCGCCAACACTGAACGAAAACTTGACGCAGATCATCACGATTGTGTCGAGCATCGTTGCGGTCTGCCACGACAATCTGCCTGCGAGCCAGGCGCTACAGGGCGGTGATATCCTGCGAGAGCTGAGCGAGAACGCGAACAAGCTCAGCGAGATGCAGGCACTGCCGGAGGTCACGAAGGAGAGTCGGCAGGTGATGGCCAAGTCAAGCTTTGCGATTGCCAACGCGATGAAGATGTTGCAGAAGCTGTAGCGCTCCGAGTCGTTGACTGATGACGCATCGATCGTTCCGATCGAGCGTCGTGTCGTGTGGTTGCAAGCTCTCTCTGTGTGAGAGGGCTTGCGGGTTGCTAGGGTGGGGAGAGGAGACGTGGTTCGTCGCGCAGGCGGGCGTGGGCGGTGAGAAGCAGATGGTGGTGTTTTTATGATATCCCTTCGCATTCGATTCGTTATTCGCATCTACTCGCTTTTCTTTTTCTTTGTCCGCACTGCATTGTATCTATGCCTCATTCAATGCATCAATCTCTAATCTCTAATCCCAATCTTGCCAGAGAGACACTGACAGGTGAAAGGTGCTTGGTGTGCTCTGATGAATAGTTGGATCTGTGCCAATTCTCCTCTCATGTCCAAATGGTATGAGTCATAAGTACAGTATGAGTTATGTAGGAAAACATCCACCACTACTAGTACACAACTTATAGGGGTCAGAGGGTAAGTGGAAATGGGTAAGCATATTAGAGAGTCAAAAAGAAAAAGAAATACAAGTCTATAAAAAAAAGGTGATTGACAAGATATAAGCATTAAAGATGATATGTAGAGATAAACTCTGTAAATTCAAGAACAGAATATTGCATAGGGGGTGCAGAAAAATGTTTTATAACAGTATTATGAATATTAGAGGATATATATTGAGAACATGCTGTATTCAAAGCCTTATTCATGTTGCACTGAGGCTGTAAAGCATACAATAAGCATGCATGTTCCAGAACAGAAACTATTGCTATATTGGATGTTAGCAATTACATAGATAGATAACAGAGAATATACCAATCAGTATATGATGAGGACAATTATCAGGTATTGGCTGTAAAGCATTTTAGTAGAATAAAGATAGAAAAGCAAATGATAACAGTACATCAGCAACAAATAAGCTTAGTTTAGATAATGCTGCCTGCCAGGTAAATATAAGCATAAGAAGTGCAGGCTAATAAAAGAGAAAACTTTACATTCTTATGAAGAGTAGAGTGATAAACACATTACCCTACTGAAATACATGAGGATACTCACAAACTAGGGAGCAAAGAGTAAGGGACAAATAAGAACACAAAAAGAAAGTGAGTAAGAGACACTTACTTCCTGGAGAGTGCCAAGGAGAAATAACTGAGAACACAGAGATAAAGTAAAGTGAGGAGGTAAGAGGCACTTACTGACTAGAGGATACCAAGAAAAGGCCAAGTGAGAACAGCAAAAGATAGCAAGGGGTAAGAGGCACAGGCACTTACATTCTAGTGAATGTAAAGAAAGGGATACATAAGAATACAGAAGAAAATAAGGGACTGAGAACATTCACTTCCTGAAGAACCCCAAGGGAGAGCCAAGTGAGAACAAAGAAAGCAAGCTAGTGAGAAGCACTCACCACCTAAAGAGAATCAAAGAAACAACAGGTGGGAATACAGAAAGAAAGAAATTGAGCAAAAAGCACTTACCAGCTAAGATATCAAGAAAGGGACAGATAAGGATACATAAAGTAAGTAAGTGAGAGACACTTACTTTCTAAAGAGAACCAAGGCATGAATAAGTAAGAACACATAAAGAAAAGCAAACAACTAAGTGATACTCACTTCCTAAAGAGTGCCAAGGGGGATATAAGTGAGAATACATAAAATGTTTAAGAAGGCAAGGGGCATTCACAAACTGAAGAGTGCCAATGGAAAGATAAGTGAGAAATTAGAAAGAAGATGAGCATGTAAGAGTCACTCACAGGCTAAAGAGTGCCATGGGAGGGAGAAGTGAATACAGAGAAAGAAATTGAGCCAGAGAAGGGCACATACAACCTAAAGGGCACCAAGAGAGGAACAAGTCAGAATATTACAAAAAAAAGTAATGAGGGAAACTTACAAACTGAGGGTGCCAAGAGAACAACAGCTTAAGATAAAGAAAGAGAATCAGAAAGGTGCACTCACCAACTGAAGGGCATTAAGAGAGGGACAGGTGAGAACATTAAAAGAAAGAAATTAAACAAAGGGCACTCACGCCCTGGAGAGCACCAAAGGAGGAACAAATGAGAATGTAGAAAGATACTAAGCAAGTGAGAAGCACTCACTTCCTGGAGAATTGTGAGCAAGAAATAAGTGAGAACACAGAAACAAAGTGTGCAGACAAAGAGGCACCTACTTCCTAAAGTGCATTTAAGGAAGAACAGGTGAGAACAAAGAAAGAACACAAGCAAAGGACACTTACAAACTGAAGATCAAGTAAGGGATAAATAAAGATATAGGAAGAAGGCAAGAGACACTTACAGACTGCAGAGCACCCAAGAAGAGATAAGTGTAAACACTAAAAGAAAGTATATAAAGGAGGGCCACCCACCAGCTGGAGATTGCCAAGGGAGAGACAAATAAAAATATAGAAATAAAGTGAGAGAGCAAGAGATACTCACAATCTTGAGAATATCAACAGAGGCAAGTGAGGATGTAGAAAGAGAGTGAAGGATAGATACTCACTTTCTAAAGAGAACAAAGGGATAAATAAGCAAGAAGAGAGAAAACAGGTAAGGGGCACTAACTTCCTGAAGTATATAAAAGAATGGACAAGTAAGGAGAGAGAAAGAGAGTAAGAGAGCAAGAGGTACCCACTTGCTAAAGAGCATTAAGAGAAAAACAGGTAAAGACACCAAAAGAAAGTGAGTAGAAGGCACTCACTTCCTAAAGAGTAGCAAGATATAAATAAATAAGGACAGGAAAAGGGCAAGTGAGCAAGGAGCACTGACAGCCTAGAAAGCACCAAGGGAGAGACAAGTGAATCATATAAAGAAAGTAATTAGCAGAGAAGCACTTGCCTTCTAGAGATCACCAAAGGATAGACAAATGAGTTATAGAAGGAAAGAAAGTAAAGGTGGGGCATTTACAATCTAAAAGGCAGCAAGTGATAGTAAGTGGGTTATATAAAGAAAGGGAGCAAGGGAGGGGAACTCACAATCTACAGGATAATAAAGCAGAGACAAGGGTGTTATAGAAAGAAAGCAAAGGTAAAGTATGACACTCACAAACTGAAAGGCATTAAGGAAGAAAAAAGTGAATCACAGAAAGAGGAAAAGTAAATGAGGCACTCACTCTCTAAGGAACAACAAGGAAGAGGCAATTAAGGTTAGAGAAAGAAAGAAAGCAGCAAAGAGACTCCTACTCCCTGAAATGCACCAAGGGAAAGATAAGTGAGTTGTAGAAAGCAAGCAGGGGTGGATTGCTTACAAACTAAAAAACACCAAGAGAGAGGCAAGTGAGTTGGAGAAAGAAGGCAAACTACAGAGGGGGACTCACAATCTAAAGAGCAACAAGAGAGACACATGAGCTACAGGGAGAAAACATGCAATGAAGAGATAATTACAACCTAGAGAATCCCAAGGTAAGAACAAGTGAGTTATAAAAATAAAATAAAGAAGGGGCACTCACAACCTAAAGAGTGTCAAGGGAGAGACAAGTTAGTTGCAGAAAGAAAGCAAAAAAAGAGAGAGAACTACTCACAATCTGAGAAACATTAAGAAAGAGATAAGTAAGCTAGAGGAAGAAAGAAAGTAAAAAGGGGCACAAACAATCTGAAGACCACCAAGTGAGAGACAAATAAGTTGTAATAAGAAAGATAGAAAGCAAGGGTGGGGCACCTACAACCTAGAGAGCATCAAGGGAGAGATATGTAAATTATATAATAAAAGAAAGCAAGAGAGAGGCACTCACAAACTGAAGAGAACCAAGGGAGAGATAAGTGAGTTATGGAAGCAAAGTGGACAAGTGAGAGGCACTTACAATCTGGAGAGGACCAAGATAGAGATAGTGACCCACAGAGAGATATTAACCAAAAGGGCAGGACTTACTAACTGAAGAGCACCAAGGGAGAGACAAATGAGTTATAGAAAGAAAGGGAGCAATGGAACAACACTTACAACCTAGAAAGCATCAAGAAAGAGATAAGTGAGTTACAAAAAGAATATAAGTAAGAGAAGGGAGGGCCACTTACAGCCTAAAGGGCACCAAGGAAGAGAGAAGTGGGTTTAAAAAGAAAGCAAGCAAGGGACAGGCACTCACAATCTGAAAAGCATCAAGGGAAAGACAAGTGAGTTCTAGAAAGAAGAAAAGCAGAGGAGTGACACCCACAATCTGGAGAGCACCAAGGGAGAGAGCAGTGAATCACAGAAAGAAAATAAGAAAGAGGTACTCACTGCCTGGAGAATATTAAGAGAGATATAAGGAAGTCACAGAATGAATGAATGATAGGGAGGGGCACTCACAACCTAAAGAATACCAAGGAAAAGATAAGTGAGTCATAAAAAGAAAGAAAGCAACAGAGAGACACTTACAAACTGGAGAACATCAAGGAGAGACAAGTTGCAGAAAGAAAAAAAAGCAAAGGAGGAGCACTTACAATCTAAAAAACATCAAGAAAGAGATAAGTTAGAGAAAGAAGGCAAGCAAAGAAGGGGTACTCAGTAACTGGAGGGCACCAAGAAAGGGACAAGTGGGTTAAAGAAAGAAAGAAAAAGAAAAGGCAAGGGTGAAGCACTTACTAACTAAAGAATATCAGGGAAGAGACAAGTGAGTTACAGAAAAAAAGCAAGAAATGGAGAGGCAATCACAATCTGAGGAGATTCAAATGAGAGACAACTGAGTTAAAGAAAAAAGCAAGAAAAGAATGGGCACTCACAATCTTGAAAGTATCAACAGAGTAACAAGTGAGTAACAGAAAGAAAGAAATTAAAAGAGGTGAACTTACAATCTAGAGAGTACAAAGAGAGAGACAAGTGAATCAAAGAACAAGGTTAGGTGAGAGAGGGGCACTTGCTCTCTGAAGAGAACCAAGGGAGATATAGATAAGTTGGAGAAAGAAAGAAGGCAAGGGATAGACACCTACTAACTAGAGGGCATCAAGGAAGAATTAAGTGAATTGCAGAAAGAAAGTGGTCAAGGGAGGGTCACTCACATTCTAACAAACATCAAGGGAGAAGCAAGTGGGTCATGGAAAGAAAGAAAGACAAAGAAAGGGCACTCACTATCTGGAGAGTATTAAAGGAGAAAGAAGGGAGTTACAAAAAGGGTTCATGCATGCAAGAGACACCTACATCCTGAAAAGAACCAAGGGAGAGACAAGTGAGTTAAAGAAAGAATGCAGGAAGAGAGAGGCACATACAAACTGAAGAATACCAAGGGAGAGATAAGTGAGTCAAAGAAAGAATGCAGGTGAAGAGGGGCACTGTCACATACATACTGGAGAGTATCAAGGGAGAGACAAGTGAGTTACAGAAGGAAAAAGTGCAAGGGAGAGATACTAACTCTCTAAAGAGCACCAATGGAGAAATAAGTCAGTTATATAATGAAAGTAAGCAAGAGGGGACACTCACAATCTAAAGTACACCAAGGGTGAAACAATTGAGTCAGAAAGAAAGAAAATAAGAGAGGGATATTCACCCTCTGGAGAGTGCCAAGGGATAAAGAAGTGGTTCAGACTTCAGAGAAAGAAAGGAAATACAAAAGGGGCACTCACAGGCTAAAGAGCACCAATGGATAATGAAGTGTGTCAGAAAAAGAAAAGAAATACAAAAGGGGCACTCACTCCCTAAAGAGCACCAAGAAATAATGAAGTGTGTTAGAAAAAGAAATCAAACACAAGAAGGGGACTCACTCCCTAAAGAGTACCAAGGGATGAAGGAGTGTGTCAGAAAAAGAATATATATATAAAAGAGGCACACACTGGCTAAAGAGCACCAAGGGATAAATGAGTGTCAGAAAAAGAAAGAAAACAAAAAAAGGCACTCACTGGCTAAAGAGTGCCAAGGGATAAATGAGTTATAATATATTTAAAAAGTGTAAGGGGCATTCACTGGCTAAAGAGCACCAAGGGATAAACAAGTGAGTTATATAATAATAATAAGTGTGAGAGGGGCACTCACAAGCTAAAAAGCACCAAGGGAGAGACCAAGGGAGAGAAAAGTGAGTAACAAAAAGAAAAAGCAAGTAAGGGGCACTCACAGGCTAATAAGCACCAATGGAGAGATAAGTGAGGCACAGAAAGAAACAAAGCAAGTAAGGAGTACTCACCCCCTGAAGAGCATCAATAGAGAGATTGGTGAGTCACAAAGAGAAAAAAAGCAAGTGAGAGACACCCACTTGCTAAAGAGCACCAATGAAGAGATAAGTGAGACATAGAAAGAGATAAAGAGAGAAAGGAGCACTTACACCCTAAAGGGTACCAAGGGAGAGATAAGTGAGTTACAGAAGGAAAACAAGCAAAGAAGAGGCACTCACTAACTGGAGAGCACCAAGGATACAAAAATAAGTCTTACAATAATAAAAAGTGTGAGAGGGGCACTCACACCCTGGAAAGCACCAAGGGAGAGATAAGTGAGTTACAAGAAAAGAGAAAGCAAGGGAGAGGCACTCACTTCCTGAAGAGCATCAATAGAGAGATGAATAAGGTGCAGAAAGAAACAAAGCAAGGGCAAGACACTCACATCCTGAAGAGCACCAAGGGAGAAATAATTAAGTCAGAGAAAGAAGAAAAATAAGAGAGGGGCACTCACTGGCTAGAGAGCACCAATGGAGAGACAGGTTATAGAAATAATATAAGTAAAGGAATGGCACTCACACTCTGAGAAGCATCAAGGGAGAGACAAGTCATTTAAAGAAAGAAAGAAAGGGAACAACACTCACTGGCTAGAAAGCACCAAGGGAGTGACAAGTGAGCCACAGAAAGAATGAGAAAGGCACTCACTGGCTAGAGAGCACCAAGGGAGATACAAGTGAGTCACAGAAGAAATGCAAGCAAAGCAGAGGCACTCACAAGCTGAAATGCACCAAAGGGGAGACAAGTGTGTTATAAAAAGAAAGCAAGAGAGGGAGGGGCACTCACTATCTGAAGAGCACCACGAGCCAGACAAGTAGTAAATCATATAATAAAGGCAAAAAAAGGAGGGCCACTTACAACCTGAAGATCACCAAGGGAGAAACAAGTGAGCCACAGAAAGAAAGAAGTATTGGCAGGACACTTACAGGCTAAAGAGCACACAGGGAGAGACATGTGAGTCACAGAAGGAAATCAAGCAAAGAGAAGCACTCACTTTCTATAGAGCACCAAGAGAAAGACAAATGAGTCACAGGAAAAAAGAAGGGGAGAGGCACACACTATCTGAAAAGCAATAACAAGGTGACAAGTGAGTCACAGAAAGAAAGCAAAGGCAAGGCACACACAATCTCAAAAGCAATAAGAAAGAGGCAAGTGAGTTGCAGAAAGAAATCAAGTTAGAAAGAGGCACTCACATCCTGAAGAGTACCAGGGGAGAGACAAGGGTGTCAGAGGAAGAAAGTAAGTAAAAGATAGGCACTAACCCCCTAGAGAGTACCAAAGGAGAGATAAGTGAGTTACAGATAGGTAGGAAGAAAGGTAGGAAGAAAGAAAGGGGCTCTCACTCTCTAGAGAGCACCAAGGGAGAGATAAAAATGAGTTACAGAAAAACTAAGAACATAAAAGACACTCACTTGCTAGGGATCATCAAGGGAGAGATAAGTGAGTTACAGAAAGAAGGCAAGGTATGGGCCCTCACTCCCTGGAGAATAAGAAGACAGGAAAGGTGAGTTAGAAAAAAAAAAAGTGTCAGAAACACTCACAAGCTAAAAAGTACCAAAGGAGAGCCAAGTGAGCCATAGAAAGATATTAAGCAATAAAAGAACATTCACTTGCTGGAGAACACCAAGAGAGAGAAAAGTGAGTTATTAAAATAAATTTAAAAAGCAAGAGAGGGGCACCCACAACCTAAAGAGCATTAAGAAAGATATAAGTGAGTTACAGAAAGAAAGCAAGGGAGGGAGAGGCACTTACAATCTAGAGAGCAGCAAGGGAGACAAGTAAATCAGAGAAAGAAAGTCAGGGAGAGAGGGCACTAACTCCCTAAAGGATATCAAGGGAGAGATATGTGAGTGATAGAAGGATATATAGCAAGGGTGAAGCACATACAACCTAAAGAGCACCATGGGGTGAACAAGTAGGCCAGAGAAAGGAAGTAAGCAAAAAAGGGTCACTCACAATCTTAAAAGCACCAAGGGGCACACAAGTAAGTTATAGAATGAAAGAGAGTAAGGGAGGGGCACTCACTCCCTTAAAAGCACCAAGGGAGAGGTAAGTGAGTTACAGAAAGAAAGGACAGACACTCACAACCTGATGAGCATCAAGGGAAAAGTGAGTCAGAAAATAAAGGCAAGCAAGAGAGAGGTACTTACAACCTGCAAAGCATTAAGGGAGAAACAAGTGAGGCACTTAGAATGAGCAAACAAGATAGGGGCACATACTCCCTGAAAAACACCAAGAGAGATAAATGGGACACAAAAAGAGAGCAAGAAAGAGAAAGGCACTTACAATCTGGAGAACACCATGGGAGAGATAACTGAATTATAGAAAGAGGGTAAGCAAGCAAGGAGCACTCACAATCTAGGGAGTATCAAGGGAGAGACAAGTAATTTAGAGAAAGAAAGCTGGTGAAGAAGGGGCACTCACTAACTAAGGTGCACCAAGGTAGGGATAAGTGAGTTATAGAGAGAAAAAAGCAAGAGAGGGGCACTCACAATCTGGAGACCACCAAGAGATAGACAAATGAGTCACTGAAAGAAATCAAGCAAGAATGGGCACTCACAAACTGAAGAGCACCAAGGGAGAGACATGTGGGTCACTGAAAGAAAAAAGGCAAGGGAGGGGCACTTACACCCTGGGTGGCATCAAGAGAGGGAAGTGAGTCATAAAAGAAGAGGCACCTACAGTCTGGAGAGTACCAAATCTGAGTTACAGAAAAAAAGAAAATAAGAGATAGGCACTTACAATCTGAAAAGCACCAAGGGACTGACAAGTAAGTCAGGAGAAAAATCAAGTAAGAAAGGGGCATTGACAATCTGGGAAGCACCAAGAGTTGATAAGTGTGTTGCAGAAAGAAAGCAAAGAAGGGGTACATACTAACTGGAGAGCATCAAGGGAGAGACAAGTGAGTTACAGAAAGAAAGAAAGCAGAAAGAGGGAAAGCAGGGAAGGGGTGCTTACAATCTGAAGAGCATCAAAGAAGAGACAAATCAGTCTCAAAAAGAAACCAAACAAGTGAGAGGCACTCACTCCCTAGAGTGTTTCAAGGAAGAGATAAGTGAGTTACAGACAGAAAGGAAACAAGCAGGCAACATTTACTCTCTGAAGTGCACCAAGAGAAAAGACAACTAAGTTCCAGGAAGAGAGAAAGTAAGGGAGGGGCACTTACAGTCGGAAGAGCACCAAGGGAGAGACAAGTGAGTCAAAGGAAGAAATTAAGTAAGTGGGAGCCACTTACAACCTGGGGGCATCAAGGGAAAGAAAAGGGGGTTATAGCAAAAAAAAAAACAAGTAATGAAGTGGCACTGACTAGCTGAAGTGCAATAAGGGAGTAACAAGTGAGTCACATAAAGAAAGCAAGGATAGAATAGGCACTTACAGTCTGAAGAGTACCAAGTGAGAGATAAGTGAGTTGTAAAATACAAGTAAGGCTTGGGCCCTCACTTTCTGGAGAGCACCAAAGGAGAGGTAAGTGAGCCATAGAAAGACAGTAAAGGAAGGGGCACTCCCTCTCTAAAGAGCATCAAAGGAAAGATACATAAGTTCTAGAAACAAAGCAAGCAAAAGAGGGGTGCTTACTCTCTGAGGAGTGCCAAGGGAGAGACAAGTGAGTCACAGAATGCATGTATGCAAGGGTGAGGCACTCACTTTCTGATAAATACCAAGAGAGAGGGAATTGGGTTGCAGAAGGACAGCAAGCAACAGAGGGATACTTACATTCTTAATAGCATGCAAAGAGGGACCAGTGAGTCACAGAAAGAAATTGAGTAATTGAGGCACTCACAAACTGGAGAGTACCAAGGGAGAGACAAGTGAGTCACAGAAAGGAGGCAAACAAGGGAAGGGCACTCACTCTCTAAAGAGCATCAGGGAGAGACCAGTGAGTCACAGACAGAATGTAAGTAAGAAAGGGAGCACTCACTTCCTGGAGAGCACCAAGGCAAAAACAAATTAGCACCCAAAATAAAGTGTGTGTTTATATGTAAATGATAAGAGCATAGCACAAATATTTGCTACATTATACCATAATTAGCATAGATAGACTGACCCAATTCTAAGCAGAAATTGTCTTTCAGCAAGAGTTAAATTAGATGAAGTGTATTACAGGTTACCCAGATCCACGGAAATGCCATTAAGGATATCTTTATTATCCTTTCTGTGCTCACATTTCCTTGTTCAAATCCAGAATGAGCCCTGTAATGGGACTACACTCAGCTAAATTTCATCTCATTATACAAAGTACAAAGTAACCTACCGTTTAATGGCTTGTTTAATGTTTAGTTTTAGGTTGTCCTTCTGTACCGACAACAGCATAAGGGAAACAGCATTTCCAGAGAGTGCATCGGCAGTCTTTTCAAGAAGCGGGATAGACTCGGACGCATTTCCTTTGTCAGGCTTGTGCATTCCTGCAGGACACAAATTAGCGTAATACATGCTAGCGTGTTCACAAAGTTTCTCACTTTCCAAACGTACAAACGGAACGGATTCCCTAAGGTTTGCCAGATAACGTTCATTGAATATTTTTTCCATCATGCTCTCGAGGGGCGCTTCGACAGCTTCGCCACGTTGTTGACTATCTTCCAACTTCATCATGACATCGCGCCTGAATTGTTCATACTTCGTGAATACCGCGATCACAGGAACTGAAAAAATTTGTAATGTCAATCTTAAACCGAGTTCATAACGATTTTATCTCAACATACCATTCTTATCCTGGCAGATTTCCTCAAAATGCCTCAAGTCAAGCTCCGGCCGAGGATTGTCCATCGGAATACAGTACCTAAACAGTCACCGTCAATTTACAACCATAAGTATTTAGAAGGATAAATTCAAACCATATAGCGTGCAACCTATCTCTCAGTCGTCTTTCCTGTGACTTACGACGGACAAACTTTTGCACGATCTCCAGCTCCGCTTTATCGCCACTTTCAAACCCGCAGGAGTCATGGAAGACATAACCGTCATGGCTCGTGAAACTCAGTTCGTCCTCAATGTTATGCTCCCCACGCTACATAAGTAGAATCCTGATGATCAGCCGTCAACAAGGAATTTAAGCCCGCCCTACCTCCATGGCAGCATCGAGTTGGTGAATCTTGTGAGGTAGTGAGAAGGAAAGTGTAACAAGGGACGAGAACATACCCGATGGTGAACTCCCTCTGAACCAATGCTATAGATCACTGGATTCTCTGTTGTGTTGCAAACTCTTTGCAGGATCGATGTCTTTCCTGCATTCGCTCTTCCAATAATGAGGACTCGGAACTTGATATTGTGAAAAACTGGGGGGAGACTGCGCCGTGAATCCATTACACCAAAGTATTGTGAGATAGAAGAGTTTGAAGCGGGCTACACAGGCGTGAGATTGGTGGGGATTGGTACATGCGCGAGACCGAACCTACGTGTTAAATAATAGCTAGGCACTAAGGTATAGTTCATTACAAATACGGTACCCGAGCCAAAACCCGGGGACGTTAATGCGGTGCACATTTATGAACGATCCGACCAGTATCAGACCTCTTCTACTAGGGTAAGTCTGTAATGTCCTTGCAGCAATGCCCCCTTGTGAACGGCCCTGAGGTGCTCGACAAGACAGTGTAATACGGTACGAGAAAGCGGTGTCTAAGGTAGGCATATGGGGCAAAGTCGGTGCCAGGGCCGTACAAGTAGTTTGAGTGTTGGGATTACTATTATGACTACAGTACTGCTTACATCGAAAAAAAACGGAAATGACCCAACAGAAAGCAAGGCGTTTATTTGAGTTTACTAACTGACCAAGCCACAACACCATGACGGGATGTTCCACTACAATCGGCGCATCAATGCGTCAACGTCAACGCCTGTCAAGCTTGTGATCTCTTGTGCCTCTCACTGTATCGCCATCATCTGACTAAGGTGTTTTTGCCACTTCACCCCCGTCCCCGTCCCCTCTCCAGCGTGACGCAACTTCTTTCCAGGACTCACGGTATCATCGAATCCCTGTTCTCAGGCTCGGTTTACAGCCAACCTAGTGTCTAGTAAGGTCACAGCTCGTCAGCTCGTCCTTGATTAAGCTTGTTGCACGGCCATTACAGTAGAATGTCCATAAACATAATCTTAGAATTTATGCTCGAAAAGCTACGCATAGACAAAAGATGCCCTCGTACATGTATGCTAACTCGATTTGTTCCCGATTGTACAGAACCCTTCCATCGGCGTCCTCCTGATTGCGTGAACCTCCAAGTTCTCGCCCCCGAGCTCGCCGTCTTTGACCTTTACGCCCGCCTGAGCTGCCAGGTTGAACCGAGCGCTGTATCCATTCGTGGAAATTTCCCTTATTATCTCTAGTCTTCCTAGCTTCCTTCCTCGTTGGACGTTTCGTGCGTACCTCTTCCTGCCTGGAAAGGTTACATTACTTGATCACTTGATCCCCTGATCTGCTCTCCTCTCTTGGATTCACACACTTGTCTTGGACATGCTTCAAAGACTCAATGAACTGATAGTAGCCCGGACCACATGACAATGCCAAGTTCCTACGCGCGCTCGTCAATCACTCAATACACGCCGTCGTCAGAACTCACCAAATTGTTACTGGTAGTCTTGACTGAAATGTCTTCACAGCTGACCTTGAAGAGGCTATCATCGGCATTCGTCCTGACAATATAATCAACGCCTATCGTCCTGGGTCTCCATCCCCCAGTGTGATATTGGCCCGAAGTTCTCACATACTTGTAGGCTTCACCCGTGACCGCTGACACAAAGTATGGCCTCAAAGTGACAAAATGGAGGAATCAATTTCGAGGGGCTGGGTTGGAGACTTGGCCTGCAGCATCACGCGCCTAATATTAGATGTTACAGACTATATTGCAATGGTAGTGAGAAGAGGTCGAAGCCCTGTTGTCCGGGGTCCATAACCCAGGGCCGACTGAGACATCTAGTTGATAGTTCGTCCGCGTCGCTCAGAAAGAATGGTCGTATGCAAACCTATCCAGGACATCGCCTTCGCTCGGAAGAGCGAACCTACCTGTTTCCTCCGAAACTACTACTCCCCCTTTCCGACGATGCCGAACGGCCGCGAGGATATCGCTCCGCCTTGATACCCTTCTAACTCAATGTATCCGCAAGCGCTGACCTAAAATCGGCACATGGTGGTCTCAACTTGATGCGAATAGGGATCCTCGATGCGATTTGTGCCATCTTCATCGGATGACTCCGCTATCGCCTCCACAACTAGGGACCCTGAAAGCGATCTCGTAGGGGAAGACGAAGAGGGTGGCGCGGCGGACGACACAGACGGCTTTGATACTACTGATCTGGACGTCGACCAAAACGAAGGCGAGGGCGAAGGCGGAGACTCCTGATGCTGTGACACCCTCCGCGGCAACGGGGCTGTCTTGTGGCGCGCTCGCTTCCTGGGTCTCATTAATTGCGTCAACGCTTACGTCCTACAGACCCGCGCCCTGTCCGCTGATCTGATACATGCATATCCATACCTTTCCGTTCCCACGACCGCATCCACTAGAACAGCCCGGAGCGCTGCAGGAATGGGTGATGGGTCAGTGTACAAGATCGTCGACGGTGTGGAGAGCGAGGATGGCGTGGTAATGGGGTGAGCTACTGGTGGAGAGAAGGGATGAGGCGACGCAGTGCAGATATACACCACCTACGGGTTGCGAACATCCGTGTCGTCGTCCTCATTAGTGGTGCATAGGTGGTGCCTTTCGTCGTGGGCAGGAGCATCTCGAAAATAGAATAGAATCGGTGCGCGTGGGTACCGGCCTGGGTGGTGCCATGATACTTCCGGTCGTCTCCAACGGAAGTGAAAAAAGTCACGTCGTTCATTCGTGCAGGAACACAGGAACACAGAATAATGGTCTTCTTTGGGGTTGTGGGGCAAGTACTTGTACTTTGGCCAGCCAGCAAAGCGTTTCGTTTAGCCTGCGAGAGTGTGTGGGTTCCAAGTCCTAGATGCGCAGTAGCTGTACGAACGAACGATGGCTTGCATGACCATGCTGCAGCGCAACCATACTCTCCTTTGTAAAAGCCGCGAAGGAGAGACGTGTAGAACATCATGGTGTTGGGTGTTGATTGTGATGTGTAATATGGGCACGTGATTAGTACGCGATCACTGCATTTATCTACAGGTGCCACTCAATGAACCTGCCCAATGATCACGACGAGCTCTCGCTTCTTACCTCGCCAAAGGGCACCTTATCCCCCTCTATCTCCTCTCTCTTCACCTCCCCGCTCATCACACTCCCCCGCTTCAGACTCTCCAAATTCCTGCTCAACAGCACGACAGAAAACTCACGAGGCTTACATCCCAGCAATTCCAGGGGCTATCTACAGATATCTACAATGAACTCATAAGACAAAGGCCAATACAGATATTGTCCAAGGCCCGTCTTTTCCATCTCTCCCACCCTCTTCCCCTCCATCTCAAACTCTGTTTCAATCCTCTTTCTCCCTGTCCGTGAAGAACGTTATCCAAAATGAAATCAAGTTCGTCAGCCGGCACACTCAGTCGAGTTCGGACGATAGCTATGTGGCACCAACAAATTCGATACAGTAAGGGTGCAGTGAGCGCCATTGGTATCACAAGTCCGGATTCTGCCGCTGTCGATGGATCAGAAGACGCGTGGACCGAACTCAGAGTAAGTCTCCTGACTCCATACTCCTGCCTTTTTTTAATACTGTGACGGGTGGTTTTCTAGCCATACCTAGAAGCACAGACCGGGTCGATCACCTACTCGATCCAAAACGTGCTCTCCGGCGTGTGCAGCCCAACGCCCTCTCCGACTTTGAACGAAAATCTGACGAAGATCATCACGATCGTGTCGAGCATCGTTGCGATTGCCACGACAATCTGCCTACGAGAGCTGAGCGAGCATGCGAACAAGCTCAGCGAGATGCAGGCACTGCCGGAGGTCACGAAAGCGAGTCAGCAGGTGATGGCCAAATTGAGCTTTGCGATCACCGACGCGGCGAAGGTGTTGCAGAAGCTATTGCGCTCCGAGTCGTTGACTGGTGATGCACCAATTGTTGCGACTGAGCGTCGTGCCGCGTGTTGTGGTGGGAGTTCTATGTGTGTGTGAGGTGAGGCTTGCGAGTTGCTAGGGTGGGGGGTGGAGAGGGGACGTGGCCCGTCACGCGGGCGGGGGCGGAGTGGATGATCGTGACTTGGACGTCCTTCCGTGTTTTATCCGTTAATCGAGTCCCTTTTTTTTTCTTTTCTGCATCACATTGTATCTATGGTTCATTCAATCCATTAATTTCCATCTCTGATCCCTATTTTACCGGAGACGAGTGAAGTGAGTAAATTTCGAATGAAGACGACTCGGATCTGTGCCCATTCTCCTTTCATTTCTCCACGACTACCATTTCCGTTTCCGAATCATCGCCTAACTCAATAGGGAAGAAAATAGAGACAGGAAACCAGACGCTTCGAGTGATGACCGATAATCAGCTTATCTTATATTGGGTGGAGGCGCCGAACACAAACGAACACTTCTTTGACAACACCCTGACAACAACACATCGAGAAAAAAAACCAAAACAAAATTCAAATCTCGCAAATTTAAAAGTCCATCTATTATTCACGACGTTCTTTTATGGTAATCCGTCTGCTATCACAGCCTGAGGCGGCCATAGAATACCGTGCATAGCCACTAGCATGGCATGACTTGTCAAAACCTGTGATTTAGTGCTGTGATCTATATGTATTTAGGCCTCGCTATCATTCCTCTTGCTGCCGCTGCTATGTCGGCGCGTACACACGTCTTGCCTCATTTGCTGTGATGGAATCAACCCCACGAAACCGAGTACTCTCTCCCACAAACCCCACTTCTTCCGGAATTTCGAGCCATCGCACGCCAGACCCTTATGGCGGTAGACTACCCAGAGACAAGTCTCCCGTCTCGTCTCCGCCAGCCGTCGATTCTTATCAAGTTGCCCGCACACATTATGACGAGCTTGGAAGCTTTCTTGCTTCTTACGTCGCGAAAAGTAAAGCTCTTTATTCCCTCTGAACTCCTTTCGCCACATCTCACTGCAACTCATTACCGCCGTTTCGCTTCAGAACCTGTAAATTCCCCCCGACAGAACCTCACTAGGGTTACACACCAGCAGTTCCAGGAGCTGTCTACGGATGTCTACGATGAGCTGATACGGCGAAGGACCTATTCGGATATCAACCAAGGTCCCCGTCTTTTCACTCGCCCGTGACCTCACAGTCTTTCTCACTATCCAGCTCTAGTCCCCTTTCTCCCCGCTCACGAAGGATTTCATCCAAAGCGAAATCAAGCTCGGCAGAACCTTTCCACGGTTTCCGTAAATCGCTTTAGGGAGCTGTCCAGTGATGTCTATTATGAGCTCGTTCGCCGGTACCCAGAGTTCAAGGAAGAGGCATGTTTGTTCTCTCCTCTATATGGCTCCCAGCTTACCCCTCTCGACCTCCTTGCAGCCTTCCAATATATCTACGACATTTCCCGGTTCTACCTGTGATAATTTCCCTTCTCCTGATCTCCCCGTTACTCCACGCAACTGTGATTTAGAACTACCAGCGCCCACTCAGGTTAGTGAAGGCCGAGGACATCCTCCGACAGGTGAGGGGGTGCCCCGCGACTCGGAGTACGTGTCTGG
This sequence comes from Russula virescens, assembly GCA_003316435.1. NCBI lineage: Eukaryota > Fungi > Basidiomycota > Agaricomycetes > Russulales > Russulaceae > Russula > Russula virescens. The sequence continues at coordinate 33,386 of QFEY01000301.1, forward strand.
CATTTCGACGATGCAGAGCCATATCGTCGACCTTAAGCGCCAGATCGAGGACGTCGAAGTGCATGCGCGTCAGCTTGAACAGTCGTATCCGCTCGTCCGGCAATTGGAAGATGAGCTCAGAATCTGTCGTCGGGTATGTTCTTATCACCATTTCTATTTCCTTTACGATGCTGAACCTGATCTTATGTAGAGGGCAGAGGACCAAAGCGCTTTGATTCTGGCGCTTCAGAAGGAGCTGGAGGATGGCCGTGAAGAAGCGCAGCGCTCCCGGGAGCGGGAAGCAAAGCGCGCCCAAATGAACGAGGACGAGCTCCAGATCTTGCGTGAGCGATGTGAGCAACTAGAGAGAGAACTCTCCTCTACTGTGTGTTCTGTTACTTCGCCTATATCATGGCGCGCGTATCTCAATCACCTATAGACAGGCTCCGACGGGCTGCGATCGGACACGGAGGGCCTCATTTTCGAGCTATCCGGCTTCTCGCGGAAGAATGACGGGCTCATGACATTCAAGGACCTTGATCTCGTTGGCGTCCGTAACTACGATACACAGATTGCCGGATGCCAAGATATACATGAGCACCCCGAGGCTGAGCTCCTCTCTGTGAATGGTATATGTGCACGTTCCTTCTACCTACTACCTTCATTTTGTTCTAACATTGAGACCACAGCTACTTCTCCGCCTTCCCTCTGGCAAATACCCAAATCCGACGACAAGCTAATAACTATGTCTGCAGATGGTGCGATCTTGGATGTGCACCTGACGGCCTTCGTTACTGCCATCGAGTCACTCCTTTTTGCGGGTCGCTCCAATACGTCGACTCGCGTGCTCACGTCGATGACGTCGGTCGTTAATGCCGTGACTAATATACTCGATGACGTGCGTTCGCATGCACGGCGACACTCGGACCCCGAGAGTGTCCATCTGCTCGAAGGGCGCGTGGAAGCGACGTTGTCCGACCTTGTTACGGCCTCCAAAACTCATGCGACAAGCTCAGGTCTCTCCCCTGTGAGCTTGCTTGATGCCGCGGCGGGCCATGTCTCCGCGGCAGTCACCGAGCTCGGACGAGTCGTACATCTTCGGCGCACGACTGAGGCCGAGCAAGAGCAGTTCGCGCCGTCGCATTTCAGAACGACCGATAATAGCTTCACGCCTCGCCTGCAGGCAGTCGACGAGGTGCGGCCTTCCGTCGCATGGCAGGGCGAGTGGGAGCAGGAGCAGTCCGCACACTTGGAATTGAGATCGAATAGCCTCTATTGCACTAGATCAGAAGACACGAGGACTGAACTATAGGTACGATGACTCCTGTCTTTTTGGCGTTTTTGTTATCGAACTCACGAGACGTAACTTCTTCTAGCCTTAGGCACAGACCGCATCAATCATCTACGGGATTCAAGGCATGCTGTCCGCCCTATGCGACAACGGCCCTACGCCATTGTAGGTCGGCTGCGCGAACAGAGAATGTTCGCCGAGGTGAAGTCCAGACGGAGGATAAAAAAGAGGGGAAGAGAAGGGAGAGGAAGGGAAAGAACGGAAAGAACGCGCGCAGGTAGATGCTTCAGAATTGGGACAAAAGACTAAGATTCGAGTTGGGCTAAGAACTGTCCTCTGCAGCAAGCAGAACGTGGTTAGTGAATAGGAAGACAAGGCGATATCCGTAAGGCAAAAAGGGTTGAATAGAAAAGGAGGGCTGTGGCGGCCGACGCATGTCTTGTTGCTCTTGTACCGTTATCGAGGCATTGTCGGGGCTTGGTGTCGACGACGACGACGACGAGGTGGTGGTGAGGAAGAGCGAGGCGAGGGCGCTAGTGGCGCTGCGCTCGGCTGTCATCGCCATCGCTACTGTGCTCCGGTTCCCGTGTAGCTCGCTAACTCGCTTTACGCCATCACCATCGCCATTAGCATTAGCATTGCCATTGCCATCGTCATCCTTCGCTGTCGTCGCAGTCTGTCACGAAAATCTTACGGCGAGTCAGGCCCAGCAGGGTGGGGAGATCCTGCGGGGAGCTGAGAGAGCACACGAATAAGCTCGGAGATGTGCGGGCAATTCCTGGAGAGGTGACAAAGGAGACTCGGCAGGTGATCGTCAAGTCGAGCATTGCGATCGCAAATACTATAAAGACTTTGCAGAAGCGGTAATGCTTGTCGAGATTGTCGACATCGATTGCTCCTCCGGGTCTGGATGTAAGCTCTCTGTATGGGCTTGCGGGTTTTGCAAAGAGTGTTGGCCGGGTGTGGGTGGCAGATGTGGATGTGTGCACATGCACAGAGAGAACCAGGTCGTATCTTTAGATTTCTTTGCATGGGATGTTATTCGCATCTATAGTTAGTAGTACTTTTCATTCTATGTTGTTGGAGAGGGTGTGGCGGCCCCGCAGCTGAAGCTGTAGCTGAACCGGAACGGTGTATTTATGAATGAAAACAAACAAGACAAGAGCATTAGAAACGACATGCATGAATAAACTCTGTAAATTTGAGAATAGAATATTGTATAGGTGGTGCAGAAAACTGCTTTGTGATAGCATCATGAACACCAGAAGATCTGTATTTAGAATATGCTTCATCCAAGGCCTCATGGCAGGGCAGGTGAGATTGCAAGGCATAAGATAAGCATGCATGCTCAAGGATAAGAATAATTGCTGTACTAGATGTCAGAAACTGCAGAACAGCTAGAACCAAAAAGCATATACCAATCAGTATGTGATGTGGATAATCACTAGATATTATAAAGGATGGCTGAAAGAGGTTTAGTACCACAAAGATAGCTGTGTAATTGACAACATTACATCAGCAACAAATGAACATAGTTTGAGGCATGCAGCCTGAAAATAAACATAAGGATAGAGTGCAAGGAAAGATGTGAGACTGACTCACTTTCTGAGGAACAGCATAGTAAATGCTTCTATACACTGAAAATACATGATGGGTACTTACAAACTAAAAAGTAGAGAGGAAGAGACAAGTGAGAACATGAAAAGGATATCAATAAGATGAACTCACTTCCTAGTGGGTGAAAAGAGAAGGACAAGTGATAATACAGAAAGAAAGTAAGGAAGGTGCACTTACATCCTAAAGAACAGAAAGGTGAGGACATAGAAAAAAAAGTAAACAAGGGGCACTCACTTCCTGGGGGGCAACAAGAGAGGGGTAAACAAGGAGATAAAAAGAAAGTGGGTAAGCAAAGAGCACTCACTGTCTGGAGAGCATCAAGCAAACAGACAAGTAAGAATATAAAAAGAAATAAACAACTGGCAAAAACTTACTCTCTGAAGAGTGCCAAGGGAAGGACAAGTGGGAATACAGAACCAAGCCAAGCAAACAAGGGTCACTCACTCTCTGAAGAGCATCAAAGTAAAGATAGGTGAGAATAGGGAAAAAAGAAAGCAAGTGAAGGACACTCACTTGCTAGAAAGCACAGAGGGAGGGATAAGTGAGAAATGAAAAAAAAAATGCAACTAAGTAAGGAGCACTCACTTTCTAGAGAGCACAAAAGGGGAGGAGTGAGAATACTAAAAGAAAGAAAAAAGTGAGGGGAACTCACTTCCTAAAGAGCATTAAAGGAGGGACAAGTGAGAATATAGAAAGAAAGAAAAAAAGCAAGGTGCATTCACCAACTAGAGAGCAGTAAAGGAGAGATGAGTAAGAACATCACAAGAAAGCAAATGAGTGAGAGGCACTCACTTGCTGCAGTATATCAATATAAGGACAAGCAGGCAGACAAAAAGAAAGCAAAGAAGGGACACTCACCAACTAAAGACCACCCAGAGATCAAGAGAGAGATAACTGAGGATATAGAAGAAAACAGGTGAGACAAAGTGACTCACTTCCTGCAGGGTGCCAAGAGGAAAACAAGTGAGAACATAAAAAGAAAGTGAGATAGCAAAGGGCACTTACAAACTTAAAAGTACCAAGGGAGGATCAAATAAGAATATAAAAAGCAAGCAAGCAAGAAGCAGTCACCTGCTAAAGAGTGCCAAGTGATAGGTAAGTGAGAAGATGATAAAAAAAAGTAATCAGATAAGGGAACTTACAAACTGGAGAGCACAAAGGGAGAGATGAGTGAGAGCATAAGAAGAAAGTGAGCAAGTAAGGGACACTCACAAACTAAAGAGTATTAAAAAAGTGAGAAGTGAGTGAGAATATAGGAACAAACTGAACAAATAGGAACTCACTTTCTAGAGAGCATTAAGGGAGAGACATATGACAGTAAGAACATAGAAAGAATGTGTGTTAACAAGGAACACTTCACTTCCTATGGAGTGCCAAGATGAGATAAGTGAAAACATAAAAAGTAGGTGAGTGAGAGGCACTTACAAACTAGAGTGTGTTAAGAGACAAGTGAGAACACAGAAAAAATGTGAGTGAGTAAAGGGGATTCACTTCCTGAAGAGCACCAAGGGCATAAGAAGTGAGAACACAGAAAGTATACAAGTAAGCAAGTAGCACTCACTTCCTGAAGAGTACCAAGGGATAAATGAGTGAGAACACAGAATGAAAGCAAATAAGTGAGGGGTACCTACTCTCTAAAGGGCATCAAGGGGAGAATAATTGAAAATACAAAAAGTGAGCAAGAGAGACTTACAAACTAAAAGGCACCAAGGGTGTGATAAGTAAAGATATAAAATGAAAACATGTGAGTGAGGGTCACTCACCAACTAAAGAGCACCAAGGGAGAGATATGTTAAGTTACAGAAAGAAAGAAAGCAAAGGACACTCACTTCCTATAGAGCACCAAAGGGAGGACAGATGAGAATATGGAAAGAAGATGAGAAAGAAAGGGGTACCCACTTCCTATAGAGTGTTAAGATAGAAATAAGTGAAGAAACAGAAAGAACATGAACAAGCAAGAGGCACTCACAAACTGAAGAGTGCCAAGGGTAAGACATATGAGAACACAAAAAAGAGGCCAATAAAAAGCACTTACTTTCTAGAGGGTGCCAAGAAACAAGTGAGAATGCAAAAAACAAGGAGGGGTAAAGGGCACTCACTTTCTAGAGAGTGCCAAGGGTGTGTAAAAACATCAAAGGAAAGCAAGTGAGGGCCACTCACTCTCTAAGAAGCACCAAGAAGGAACAGTTGAAGGCACAGAAAGAAAGCAAGTGGGCAAGGGGTACTTACTCTCTAATAAACAAGGGAAGAATAAGTGAAAATATGGAAAGTAAGTAAGTAAGAGGCACTCACTTTCTAAGAAGGGCCAAGGAGAGATAAGTGAGAACAAGGAAGGAAAACAGAAAAATGAGTGCATTCACTCTCTGGAGAGCACCAAGGGAGACACCAGTGAGAATATGAAAAAAATGTGAGTAAGCAAAAGGTACTCACTTCCTAAAGAGTAAAAGGGTTAGATATAAGATCATGGAAAGAAAGTGAGTAAGTGAGGGCCACTTACTCTCTGAAGGGCATTAAAGAAGGGGCAAGTGAGAACATGAAAAGAAATTAGTTAAGGGGCATTTACTCTCTAAAGGTCACCAAGGCAAGGATATATGAGAACTTTGGCACAGAAAACAAGTGCAAGCAAGAGGCACCCACCTCCTAAAGAGTGCTCAAGCAGAGACAAGTAAAGTAAGGATGGAGAAAGTATATAAGCAAGTAGAAAGACACTAACTCTCTGAAGAGCATTCAGGGAAAGATAAGTGATAATATAAAAAGAAAGCAAGTAAGGAGAACTCACTCTCTGGAGAGCACCACAGGAGGGATAGATAAGGATATGGACTAAAGGTGTTTGAGCAAGAGGCACTCACTTGCTGAAGAGCATCAAGGGTGGGGGGATAAATGAGAACATAGAAAAAAAGAAAGCTGGGAGCACTCACAAACTAGAGTGCCAAGAGAGAGAGAAGTGAGAACAGAGAAGAAAGCAAGCAAGGGGCACTCACAAACTAGAGAGCACCAAGGGAAGGACAAGTGAGAATGCAGAAAAAAGTGAGTGAGCAAGCACCATTCACCTCCTGGAGAGTGCAAAGGTAAAGACAAGTCAGAACCCCAGAATAAAGTGAGAGTGTGAGAGAATAAGAGTGTAGCACAAATATTTTGCTGCATTATCCCATAATAAGCATGGATGGACTGACCCAAAACTAGGCAGAAATCTTCTATCAGCAGGAGGCAGTTCAGAACAAGGCCATCACAAATTACCCAGATTGATGGAAATGCCAATAAACATATCTGTATTACCCTTTCTGTGCTCACACTTCCCCGTTGAAATTCAGAATGAGCTCTATAACCCAAGTATGTTTGGCTCATTCTTTCCAATCATACAAAGTAACTTACTGTTTGACAGCTTGTCGGATGCTCAGCTCTAGATTGTCATTCTGTACTGATAACAGCATGAGGGAAGCAACATTTCCGGAGAGCGCATCGGCGGTCTGTTCAAGAAGTGGAGTACACCCAGGTACTTGGCCAGGCTTATGCATTTCTGCAGGACAGAAATTAGTGTAATAGACGCACACTTGCTTAGAAACTCCTCACTTTCCAAACGTACAAATGGAACAGATTCCCTAAAATTTGCCAGATAACGTTTACTAAATATTTCATCCATCTTGGTATCGAGGAGCGCTTGGCCAACTTCGCAACCTTGCTGACTATCCTCCAACTTCATCATGACGTCGCGCCTAAATTGCTCATACTTTGTGAATACCGCGATTACAGGAACTGAAGTATTCCTCGTGTCAATCTTAATCCCAATTTTTAACGATTTCATCTCAACATACCATTCTTATCCGGGCAGATATGCTCAAAGTGCCTTAACTCAAGCTCTGGCCGATCATTGTCCGTCGGAATGCAGTACCTGAGAATCAGCACCCATCAATTTACAACCGTAGATACCCAAAGAGACGAATTCAAACCAAATGGCGTGCAACCTGTCCCTGAGTCCTGTTGCCCGTGACTTATGACGGACAAACTTTTGCACGATCTCCAGCTCCGTTTTATCGCCACTTTCAAACCCACGAGAGTCGTGGAAAATATAACCGGCATGGCTCGTGAAGCTCAATTCGTCCTCGATGTTATGCTCGCCACGCTACACAAATAGGATTCTCACGATCAGCCGTCACTGAGGAAAATAGCTCGGCCCTACCCCTACTTGGGCATCGAGTTGTTGGATCTAGTAAGATGATGAGAAGGGAACCACCATAAGGAACGAGAACGTACCCGACTGCGAACTCCCGTTGAATCGACGCTATAGATCTCCGGACTCTCGGTAGTGTTGCAGACTTTTTGCAGGATAGATGTCTTTCCTGCATTCGCTCTTCCGATAATAAGGACCCGGAACTTGAGATCGCGAAAAGCTCGGGGGAGACTCTGTCGCGAATCCATGGCATGAAAGTATAGTGAGAGAAAAGACTTTCCAGGGAGGCACGCGTGAGATTGCTGGGATTGGTGTGCGCGAGCGAGACCGAACTTATGTGCCTATTAATAATTGCGAAATCATTCCGGAACGAGCATGGTACGCGACAGACGCGTTACAAATACCCGCTAACGCAGTAACGCTGACGAATACCAAGTATCAACGGCTTGACCCGGTCAGACCTCTTACTCTAAACGCCCTTGCAGCGATGTTCACCTTGTGAATGACCATGGGTGCTCCACGAGACAGTTTGATAAGGTCCGAGAAAGTTGTACGGCAGATGTATTGTGTGTCTGATCACTGATTTGCCAAGCTCCCTGCTCAGACTTAGAAATACCCGTATGAGGCAACATTTCGTATATCCGAGTCCTCATCGGGCTTACATAGGTTCGACTTGCTTCTTGCTTCTAGAATATCCTGTGATTCCTGCCATCGGCAATAAATGAGCGACCGAAAATTTCGAGAAAAGGGCCCCACGCGCATATGAAGGTACTTACGTGATGAGTTACCAATTTGAAAGGGAATAATGGGGTACTCTAGTCATCAACGTCAACAGCCACCAAAGAAGTCGCAGCCAGGCGCCGCCACGCCAACAAATTGGGTCCTTCTTAGCGGCCTTATTGCCTTCTCTTCTCACCAAGGCCAAGCCTTATGCCAGCGAGTCGCCCGTCTTCCGACTCCATTCCGAGTCCGATATCAACGCCGTATCAATCCTGTGACTTTGAACTCTCCCTACTCCTGTACTGTACCTCTCCCTCCATCGCCTCGCTGCCCTCCATTTTCTTTAGGTTGTTGGGGTCCAACTTTGCCAATTCACCTTCCGACCTCGTGTCCTCTCCAACGCGATGCAACTGTTTGGCCAGACTCACGAATCATTCGTTTTCAGGTTCGGCAGTTGACTTAGTATCATCTAAGGTCACAGTTCGTCCTGGATTCATGGACATATGTTAGATTTCATGGTCTCGGGAGGTCACTCATAAACCTGAAGACGCTCTAATGCTAATTCAATTTGTTGGCTGTGGCAATGCAGCCTGAGCCTGAGATCCCGTCCGTCTGGGCCTGTGCGTCATCAGACTTGCCCCTATAGCCGTAGATAATGCAATCGGGCTGAAATTCTAATTTATTCACGGAACCCTAGTCCTCTTTATGTCGCTTTTGATCCATCTCTTTCTGCTCTCGGACACTATCTTGGCATCGCCTCCAGCACCTGACTACAATAAACCCCTTTCCGACTATTTTATTAATTCAGTTCCTATGCTAACCCTCCGCTGCATATACATCCTGAGCATCCTGTGCGCACCGTTTTCTTTTGATTCGGTAATTACGATATCGGAAACCTGCTCGTAAGTGCCGTTATGAATATCAACTCATGCGCGCATCGTAGGGGCATCATCATCGCCAGAATCAACTCGTGTCTTTCTGAAGGCTCTTCGCATGTCTCGCTAACGTCTTCCATCGTCTCTTTCTTTGCGTTAAGTCTTGCATCATGGAAATTTCGTCTCCTTCCCATTTCCCGCAGTCTATGCATTCCCTTGAGACAACTTTCATTTCACTTAATGTCGCCTATCCACCACCTATATTGTAACTCTATTCGGATGATCGTCGCGGTATTTTATGCTCGCGAAAGGCACATAAGCGTTACGATATCTTGGGGTCCTGGGTCATGATCCTCGAGAACAGGGGTCGAGACTACGGGGAAGAAGGTAGACCATACTTGAACATCTTTCATGGGATTCGTTATTCTGGACTGAGTAGCTCCCTTCCTGCGTTGCGTTGTATTTATGATTCGTTTCGATGGTTGACTTCCTATATCTTACATCAGGGATACCCGTTGGCCCACACCCCCGGCGTCAGGAGGAACAGGCAGCTCGCCACTGCGATCCGAGACAAATGCTACATATCTAGAAATGGAGATGAGTGAATGAGACTTGGAGATCGACGTAGAACGTACATTCTACTCAAGCGCGCGATCTCCTCCGCGGAAACGGACGGCCTCGTGTTCTTCAGTACGCGTTGGAGATGTTCGTTGCGTATCTCATGCTAGGAAAAGAGTATACATCAGAGTTCTAAGATAGTACAGGGCCAATAAGGCAACCAAGATCTGAACTTTTGAGTTACCTTTTGACGGTCCTCAACGACTTGTCCGTCTGAACTTGCTCGCGAGCCGCGGTGCTGCGAAGAAACGATCTGGCGCAACTGAAAGCCCGCGAAAGAACCAAATTCAAAGTCAGAACTCCGTCGTTTGTTATTTAGCATCTCCTTACCCGACGTTGCATGGCAATCTGTTCTGCACGCGACTTGACCGTGTTCTGCACAGGTCCTCCAAACGATGTGTATTCGATCGGAATATTATCGTCGCGGTCTTTGCTGTTGCTACTGCTCCCACTACTCAACGCTACTGAAGCCGAGATTTCGCCCACGCTAGCGTGCACGACCTCCAGGTGTGCGTTGTACAACAGCGCTTGGAGATCCGCGCCCGAGAAACCTTCCGTGGCGTCTGCGAGGTAATCAAAGTCGAGGTCGGGTGACACGGGGACCTTTCGCGCATGGGCCCGTAAAATCTACGACAAAAAAAGGAAAGAATATTTAGGTTCACTAAATATCAGAATGACACATAAGGTGGTGGATTGCCCTACTTCTTTACGTTCTTCTCTTGTAGGCATGTTGCACAGCAACGACTTGTCGAGTCGCCCTGGCCGGAGAAGAGCGGAATCGATCAGGTCAGGACGACTGAAAGACAACGGTTCATGAATGGCTGCTAGAGTGAGCAGGATACGGAAATACCCTAACCTGGTAGCAGCAAGGACATACACCCCATCGAGACCTTCCGCGCCATCCATTAACGTCAGAAGTTGATTTACTACTCGATCAGTCACCCCAGTACTGTCGTGTCCACTAGATTTTAAACAGAGAAAGGTAATCATGTCAGAATTGGAAACGGAAAGCTGGAGCATTCCATACCGCTTGGGCGCAATCGAGTCAAATTCGTCAAAGAACAACACGCATGGCTTGGCAGCACTAGCCCTCTCGAAAATATCCCGAACCGACTTTTCGCTCGCGCCGATATATTTGTTCAGAAGCTCTGGACCCTTGATACTGATGAAATTCAAGCCGCATTCTCTTGTGGCTGCCGAGGCAAGCAGTGTCTTCCCGCAGCCAGGGTAACCATAGAGTAACAGCCTGTGGTCGAGGGTTGAGCACGGTGAGTACACCGAAGAAGGGTTGACTACGTACCCAGAACGCAGTCGCAAAGGGGACTGTGCGAAGATCGCAGAATATTTCGTTGGCCATTCTAAGGTTTCACGTAGCATGCGCCGCGTCTCAGCCAAACCTACTTCACGATTAACATGTGAGCTAAGTTTTATCGATTTTCCCCCACCTCCGATATCAGCCCATTCCACTGTGGACTTCTGCAACGGAACATCCCTCAAGGAAAGTGGCACAAAGTCAACTTGGGCAGCTTTGAAGTCCGCTGGGGTCAAGGCGACCTAGACGAACTATCTCAATACATGAATCCCGAACAACTTGTTGACAACTTTTCACCTTGTCATTCGTATCGGACGACCTGACCACCGCTTGGTGGACAGCACGTGCGACCAAGTCCTGCAAGTCAGTGGCAGAGTATCCCTCCGTTTCCGTCGCTAATGCAACGAAATTCAGCGACCGTTCTGCATCGATCTCGAGGTTCCTCGCGGCCTCCAGCCTCCGCTGTACCACTTGAGCAAGGATCTGCTTCCGCGCATTCTTGTCCGGGGGCTTCAGTTGTACGATATGTTTGAATAGGTGTGACGCGCTGAGGAGCGGGTGCAAGGCCGATTGCGACTCGGCGGTTGCGACAAGAATGACACCAGTTAGATCAGGGGAAAGATCGTGAGCAGCGGAAGACGAAAATATCGACAGGAAGGTCTCTGTAATATGTCGTGTACGGAAGGAGTCAGCGTGCTATACATCGCGCGTCAGCATGGAAAAGATCATTTAGATGGGCTGATCACCTCAAGCTCTGGTCCCAACAACTTTTCAAGGTTATCGAATACAAGGACACTAGGTCGGTGCCACATCGCCTTGTCTAGCCAGAATTGGAACTGGGCTCGCAGGGACTGGACAGGTTTTTCCGTATAGCGAGAAAGGTCGACATAAAGCACAACTATCACGTGCATAAGACAGCCGATCGAACAGATGGACACTCTACTCACAAGCGTGCACATGAGGGTCCCACTGCAACGCTTTTGAGGTTGCCTGCACGACGGATGTCTTTCCCGCACCCGTTCGGCCAGTTACGAGGAGACCCGAAACTTTCAAGTCAGGTCAGATGTCGTACGCTGCACAACAAGACAACAAACGTACGTCCGGCCACCGCACCGGCTTCGTACAGCGCGAACATACGTCTGCCAAAGTCATGGCATTTTGCAAGTAGATCCTCTACACCTGCCAGTGCAGGGGCAGGCGGTAACTGTCGGGGTTTGCTGCGACGGATAAACATGGGGAAGGTGGTGAACTGTGGTAGTACACACGCACGGGGATACAGGTGTATGTATTTCTGGAGCAGCCGTCGTTGATTCAGAGTCAGTCGAGACGAATAGCCTGTACAGGCAGGTCATGAGTTTTGGTTGTCGTTGCGCCCTCTGTGCCAATAACTTACTGGACGATATCCCAATCCTCCACCCCATCTACCCCTCCAAGGATAATCATCTGACCCTCTGGCACACCGTTCAAACCGATGACCCTCACGTGCTCAGTCTTTGAATGCTCTTCTTTGACGTCCTCTCGTTTCGTAGCCTCACTGGGGTTCAATACTTTTGCAACTGCGGGTGCGTCTGATTGGGATAGGTTTGTGGCACCTGCTGGGTCTGTCGGAGGGATAAGGCGCTTCACGTGGGCAATAAGGGTCGCATTTGGGTCAGGTGGAAGTGAACCTTCTAGACGCGCAACGCTGAGCATCTGTTCGGACACATAAATCACAGAGGTGAAATCGGATTGGCTGGGTGAATCGTGCGGAAATAAAGAAGCGGGAAGTACGCGAAGCAAGATGCTATGTGAAGATTTACGGGCGGAAGGAGATTTTGTCGCAGGATCGGACTTCACCACTGGTGTCTCTCCATTTACAAGACGCTTATTTTCGGAGTTTTGCTGGTGGCGCGTCTTTGGCGCGACCGAGAGTTCAGTATCATTGGCAAGTAATACAGCTTTCGCAGAGGATGGTTCGAATGAAACTAAAAGAAGTTTGAGCACTCTTAGGATGAAACCGTATGCAACCACGTACGAACACGTAAACGAATACGAGTGCGACCGAGGACCCAAACATCCACTTCCTGATTGGATGGGGCGACGCGAACCTGAGACAAAAGCGTGGACTCTACGTGTTCAGCATGCAATTCCTGGGAGATAAAGTAAGAAATGGATCTATATGCTATCTCGAATGCTCGCACCAGGATTTCCCAGTCATCTGGCGTTAGAGGTTCTGTAGCCACGGACTTGGCTGTGGGTAAATCATAGAGTAGTCCCACCTCAACCTTGGCGATATGAACAGCAAGAACACGGAAGAGAAGCATAACTCATACCACGTCTCCCTTCTTGAAACCGAGACCTTCCGCATACTGTGGGTCGATTTCTACCGTCTCGAGGGAGTTGTCGGAAGAGGTGGAATTGAAGTGGGCTAAGGACGAAGCAGAAACCATGCCTGTCCACCCGACATATGCAGAGGGCTTCTTTCCATCCAACTCGGAAGATGGTGCCGTGGCTGTGAGCAGGACGGCGACATGTTGCGGACGCTGATTGAACAGAACACAACATGATTGGTATGTAGTGGAGGGGAAGTGGGAGACGGACTTGCGATATTACGTTCAAGTAGAGGCCCGAACAATGACACTGGGAGGTTTACCAGGGAAGATTTGAGGGAGAGAAAGTGAAGACGGGCCTGCCTGGGCATTCCACTCGGACTTGGTGTGCTACTTTCATCGTGTCACGACAGCTTTATATAGATCGGCTATTCCGGACCGCCGCTCCGAGCACCCTGGACCTGGGCCTTCTGAAACTTCTGATTAGCATCATCTACATAGTGACTGGTGAGCATATATCCAAATTCTGCATCGCTCGCGACTCAAACTGCGACCACAGCTCGTCGATATGCTGTATTTTATTGTTCAGTCGCTTGCAAGCGCTAGGGCGGAGCATAACTGCATAACTACCAGTGAAAACGGCGGGTGGCGTGGTGGCGAGCGCCCGAAAGGAATATAGGGCGCCTGGACCTGCTGCCTCCTTTGGCCCTTGACTGCGAGAATGCTCATTGTCCTCCACCTCCGCCCGATCGCGACTGCGGCCCGTTATACTACTATATTCCGACAAGTCCGTCATTGGCCAGCATAGGGCCCGGCAAGCTTTGACAATCCCACCTATGCCACAATTTGTGGTTTATTCAAAGGAGTCGCCGATTGCAATGGGCCGTCATGCCACATCGCACTCACTGTCGACGACGTCTTGCATTTGGATCCCCGACGAGAGTTTGGCCCCGGGTGCGAACGCTATAAAAAAGGCCCCCTACCCCTCGGATCGCCATTCCTCCCCTCCCTGGCCACCCCACGAAGGTTTGCACCACCAGTCGACTACCCAGCTACCAGATGTTTTTGTTCGATCTATTCACCGATTTTACGCGTCCCTTCCGAGACGCCTGTCCGCGAATTGAGGATAGTGATGATGAAATGGTGAGCGATACTGTGTTTGTGCCCATCATTCGCAGCTAATGCTTCTACGCATCAAAGGATGATGACGCCATGTCTTTGGTCGATGGTGCTTCGGATACTAGCTTGTCTGACGTTTCAGAAGCCGACGCCGATACTCCTATATCAATCCCCGCCTTCCCCGATGCCGTGGCTACTCTCAATACAGAGCCTACCTACCCGCCCGCCCCTCCACCTTCGCCATACGGCCCACCCAAGTTCCATGAGTTGTCTATATTGGCCCATGATCCTGTCCAGATCTCTAAGAGGCACTTCGTTCGCCACCATACAAGGTCATCCGCCCGCCACAAGGCATACTCACATCCTTCGTTGGAACAACGACAGGCATACAAGAGGCATTCCCGCCGCAAGAAGGACATGTTTGTTGAAGACCCATATCTCCTTTCTCCTCCTGTCGAACCAACTACTATTTCCCCCATGGCTGATCTCGTTCTGCCCGGTATGGACGCAGAGGTGGTTGCAGCACTCGCAAATCCGGTTGAGGTACAACTTTCATCTCGGTTCACTGCCCAGTGTAACGTCATGGAGAGCCAACATATCACCGTGGACTCCCTCTCGACCCCAACGCTGACGCCTCATGACGCGCCCTGCGCTACCCAAAAAACCCGTTTGACAATCAAGATACCCGGCCTTGTAGACCGTCTTGCCCTTCGGCTCCTGGGTTCGTGCAGCGTCACAGAACAATTAGAAGAGGATGAAGAGGACGTCGATGGCTCGTCGCTCGGCGGATATTCCGCTTCGGAATCGTCTTCCGAAGGTGACATCGATGACGACGACGATCTGGCATCTCGCTCTTCATTGCGGAGTTCTCACCGCGGATCTCATCGCAGGTCTCGTCGCGAGGCTGCGAGTCCTTACCACCGCGTGGGAGGAAAATCAAAGCGCAAGGAGTTGTGGGCGGATGCAGAGGCTAGGGCAGGAGGCGAGGTCCCCGCCTTCTTGCTTCCACCGTCCAGTATAGCTCGTAGTAGTCGAGTTCTGCGCTCCGGTCGTGTTTTTTAGTCACATATCCTCTGCTTTCTGTTTATTTAGGTTTTCTGGTTTTCTCAGATTTCTATATACCCCAGAAAAGCTATTGAGTGCACGGTGAGGAATTCTTTCATTCCAGTCATAGGCTTACTCCACTCCGCTGCATAGCGTATTGATGGACGCCATTCCTACTGTCTGTTTCATTTGTCTCGCGTTTTTTTCACCACTATCTGGTTCGTATCTGCTTATTTGTATCCGTATTTCTTTTCTCTTCTTTTCTCATTCCCCCGCATTACTATTCTTTTATTGTACAAGGATCATCTCGAATCAAAATCAATACTTTTTCCCAGACCACACGCTGAAGTTGAAAGACTCGAGATTGCTGAACTCTCGACGGGTGCCCGCACGTGTGGCTATTAGTGAGGCCGAGCGCCGGGAGTAGAGTACCCGCTCAGAGTCCGAAATTACATGAGCCGGGACGTCGCTTTTTCTCGCCACATCAAGTCCGAGACCGCCGTCGGGCACGGCCTTAATGATCTTATTCTCTCCTACCGTAGTCCTCAGCGCCCAGCGGCTGTGCTCCGTAGGATTGTCTAATTGTTCTACCTCGTCTTCCCCTCCACTACGGCCCTCGTCATTCTTCAAGTAAGTAGAGCTAGCAAACACGAACATTCGAAAATGTGGCTGCCGCCATTCATTCGAGGCGGTGTCGGCCTGTCGTCATCTATTTGATCCATTTAACCTGGCTGTGTGGTGTGGCGCACGCCCTCATGTCTTAGCTCTGAATAATGTGGACGGAGGTGAGTCGGCATCGCTTCGGCTACAAGCCCCCTGTTGTCACCATCACCTTTGTTCTTTTCGTGGCCCCGACCTGTGACTTGCGCCCCTACCGACGATAACGGAAGGTAAGCTGTGCCGCCGTTGACTCGGTGAATGTCCCGTGGCATAGATTGCCTGGTTCAACTGTCCTATAACCATAACCACCACATTCACCCATCCCATCAGTCCCAATCCTAGGACAACTTCGCTCACGATGACTGCCCGGTGCAGCTACGATTCCCTTCCTTCGGTAGGACTCTCCCCCGTTCCCAGCATTCAGGCCGTTGCACAAGGATACCAAACGGTACGTCTTCGTCGTTTTGATGTGTAGTAAGACCCGAGGGCGACGCCACTCATCCTTTTGCATTTAAACACAGACCCTACCCCGCCCATCTATGTACATTGTTGAACATACTAACCCTTGGGACCTACCCCCTGTCCAGAGGGACCTCATCGGCATGGACTACCTCCCCCACGTCCGTGTCACAGAACACCCGATCGGGAACCCACCTGCAGGCGCATGTTCCACTGGCAATTACGTCGCGAACCCTCTGCCTTTCCCTGAAGGCCCGGCTATCAACACCATGCCACCACTATCGATGCCCTCACCGCCTTCGCCATCGTCATTCCCGTCGTCACACGACCACCACATCCCCCGCGCGTGCGATGGTGTCGGGCGGCGTCCGTGCTTGCGACCGTCTTCACGTGGCGGGACAAACTACTTCTCGAAGCTGACGCGTGCCGACCGCGCCGCAGTCAAGAACACCTCGCGTCGTGTGGCTTTTGCTCGGCACACGCATCACATCACCTCCTCTTCTTTATGGTCCGACCCTAATGACCCATCGTCAGCCCTCATTACCACCCGCAGGCCGAAGCGCCACCGTCCTCCGACACCCTCGCCCATACCCGTTGGTCACGCTACGAACCTCAACCGCACGCGCGCTTCATTTGACTGTGAGCGTGACATGTCTCCGGGTTTTGATGCCGATGTCGAGTTCGAGCCCCCGGAAGTGGAAAGGCGCCATCATCGTACGCATGTTGGTGCCAAAGAGCGCCTCACCATCGTCATTCCGGGCGGTAAATCCGAGGCATATGTCGCCATGGCGTTTGAACGGTCGTGCAGTCTCGCTCACGATGACGACGACAACGATTGTGACGCGAGGACCGCCCATCACGGCGTGTCGTCATCATTTATCCCTCCACCGTCTACGGGGCGACCGTTGCTGGCATCAGAGGAGGTGACTTCCAGAGAGAAGAAGGGGAAGACGGGACTCAAGATCAAGATTCCGGTACCGAGTCCGCTCTTCATGCTCTCCCTGCGACTGGCAAGCTCGTGTCGCGTCTCGGACGAGTCGGCGATGGCTGAATGCTCGTCAAATTCCGATTACCCTGAATCGGGATACTCCCCCACGGGCACGTCGTCCTCTGGCTCGAGCTCAAGCCCGGATAGTGCGATGATGATTGTATCACGGGATCATAGTCGGGATATGGATCCAGTATCGCTGCTAGTCCGAGTTGATGACGGCAGAGCTAGCTCTCGCACTCCCTCGCACGAGGGCCGTGTGGCACGCCGTGTTGCGCGACGTGCTGCTGTAGCGCCATACTGATCGTCTACACGTCGTGCCCAACCCGCATTAACCTATTAGTGTCATAGTCCCTTTTTTCTCTCCATCTCCCCCCTCCCCCCCCTTTCCATTGCATAAAAATAGATCCTTGGGATTTGTGAAGTCTTGCCATCGCTTCGCGATGGGCAGCTTTCGGATGGCCACCCTCTATACCAGCAGTTGTGTTACTCTGTTCCCCACCCCGCATTGCTCTGCGCTCTTGCTGTCTGTATAATCCATACGTAAATGTAGTTTCCTGAATAGAAATCCTCTGTATAGCATATAAACGGAAACCGTCACCACTAGCAGCACGGCGTAACATTACAGATAGTAAAGCATGTAAGGCATTAAGTCGGCACAGCACAGCTATGTAAGTGTAGAGTTCGATTGTCTAATCGTCTGCCTCCTCTGCCAGGGATAACCTCATATGCACCAGCTCCGCGACCATCTCGCCGTTAATGGGGATCTCATTCCCCTGGAAGCCTTCCGGATAGGCCACAGGTGGGACATCACCAGTAAAGTATCTGTATGCAGCGTGAGCAGTCGAAGGAGCCATATCAGATTTACGAGACATACTTGTCTCCCCAGAACCCATAATGGACCATACCCAGGGCCCGCGTAGTGTATTCGTAATCATGTGCAAAACCACCAGGATAGAAGAATTCTATGACCGTCGAGCGCGGCGAGGGCTTCATCCATAGCAACGACGTCAAGCCATTCCCATGTACCCCCATCATGATCTGTGCGATAGCAAATTGGTAGTCAGTCTTATCAGGATAAAGATAGGAAGGGAGAGGCACGGACCGTCGTTCGCCCTGCAAGCCGTAGCTGCTCAACTCGCGATAGTTTGTCCATGCTTACCACATTGACCTCATACCCATGCTGATCGCGTAGCTTGTACAACTCCTCGACTAACTTTTCGTGGTCCCGTTGTATGAGCATGCGTCGTCCCCAGTCCTGGCGGGAGATGTACGTGATCACCGGTTTGCCGCGTGTCCCCGCACCCGTGCTCGCGTTCAAGCCCGTGGACTCGATCACGTTGTTCCGGAATGTGCTCCACCAGTTTGGCGAGCCAGGAAGAACGAAGGCTTCGCTGGCCGTGCGCTGCGTGCGAAGGAAGTTTGCACCGTTCATAGCAGCGGCACGATCCGCGAAGACTACCCGATCGAAGACGAAGGGAACACCCATTGCGGCGCGGTCCTTCCAGTCATCGGAAAATTCCATGGAGATAGAAGGGAAGGCGGTGCGGAGAATCCACTGATTCATGGAGGCGTAATCACGCCAGTGATCCGCGTCGAGATGCGTGAATATTAGCCTCCGTGGGGGCGGTAACTCCGTTTTGCCGCTTGGGGGAATAAGGGGATCGAGAGACGAGTATGTACGCCAAAGGCCAAAGGTGAGTTCGGCGGACCAGTGGTAATAATGTGTGATGCTGTTGATCGCTTGGTAAGAGAGTACTGGGATCAATATGCGAGAAGAGTACTGACAATTGCTTGGGGTCATTGACAAGAAACTAAAGGCGTTGTGAGGTGCATGCAACGATTAAACTAGTGAAGGTACGTACCGCTACACCCTGTACACGGTTGGCGCCAGTACCAAAAATGCTTCTTGCTGTACTTGTGCTGATGATGCGCATGTCATTGTCGGTGGGTAGACGGGCAGCAACCAGTTCTGGATTATTCTCGACATTTATTCCAGATGAGGTGATATATTTTCGGTCGGGAAATATTTCTGGTTCATCACTAACAAGGAATACGGTGCCGTTGAAAATGTACATCCTGTCCATGATAGTCCATCCTTGGAAAGACCCGATGATGAGAAGATTAGCGTCGATATCGAACGAAACAGACTCACCTGGAACGTGCGCGATTATTTTCGTTCGTGGAACCTTGGACGTTCTCCAGGACAGCCTCGTGTCCGAAGGGAGGGTGGGAATGCCATCAGTTTTCGGTGTGGGAGGAATGTCATGCCAGACAGAAGAGAGATCTACGGGAGAAACGGTGTTATAGGAAATATATCTGGAACAGAAAGTCAAAAGAGCTATGAAAAGGAGGAGGACGAGGAGGAGTTCCCGTCGGGTCGGTGCTTTAAACATCGCTCGATACGAGGATATATCCTTGACGCTCGTCACTCACTCGCTCTGAACGTGTCTCGTTGCTGATGACGAGGCGAGGCGAATGGCTTGAGAATTACGTCAGCATGCTGTGCCTGATTAGCCGTGGCTGCGGCTCGCAACGCCCGACTCGCGTCTCGCTCACTCTCCATTCCACGACTACGCTGCGCTCTACGCTCATCGCTTGCGGCCCATTTGCTGTCGCTGCCCACAATGGCGGATGACTTTGCCCGCTTGGTCTTCCAAGCCAATCCTGCCACTTCCCGTAATTCTCAATATCAACGCGCTAACAACGGCTACCCTCCTTCCGGCCTACCGGGCGATCCACCACAGTTGCTGGACCCTTTTTTCGACGATGAAGATGAGGGAGAGGTCCCAGACTCTACCTTTGCAGACGCTCACCCTATGCAGGCCAAGGAGAGCAAATTGCACTTGCCTGGCCAGGCTGCGCCGCTAGCTGGTGCATCCAAGACGTCTCTTCAGACCAATGGCGTCCCTCAGGGCTGGACCTTTGATCAAGACGACCCTCTGCCTCAAACACCAACACCCCCTTCTCGAAAACCCAAAAATGTTTCGCATCGAAGATGGAGATGGCCATGGCAGAAAGAACAGGTCATGACAGGCGAACGAGTGGTCGCCCTCAACAATCCGGACGCGAATGTAGATTTTCTGTCAAATTATGTCTCAACAACGAAGTATAATGTGGCTACCTTCGTTCCTAAGTTCTTGTTTGGTTGGTGACTCCCGTCCAGTCTTGGTGCATCTTTTCCGTTGCATCTCGCTGACCCGCTTCCCCCTTTCAGAGCAATTCTCCAAATACGCCAATTTATTCTTCCTTTTCACCGCTTTTATCCAGCAAATTCCTGGTGTATCTCCTACCAACAGATGGACCACCATAGCACCCCTTTCTGTCGTCCTCCTCGCGTCTGCATTCAAGGAAGTCCAAGAGGATCTTGTGAGTCACGTGACACTGATGTCTCCGACCCGGACTCATCTACCTACGTAGAAACGACATCAATCTGATGCCGATCTCAATTCGCGTCATGCCAAGGTACTCACCCAGACAGGTTCCTTCAACTCGATAAAGTGGAAGGATATCAAAGTCGGTGATGTCATCCGGCTCGAAAGCGACGACTTCATTCCAGCGGATGTTATTCTTCTCAGTTCAAGTGAACCAGAAGGATTTTGCTACATTGAAACCTCGAATCTTGATGGGTGCGCACAGTATCGGATCATCATGTTTCTACATGTGGCTTATTATGTTCTCAGGGAAACCAACCTCAAGATCAAGCAGGCGTCGCCTCAAACATCCAGTCTTACTTCCCCGGGCCTTGTCACCACTTTGCGCGGGTCATTGCGCTCCGAACACCCTAACAATTCCCTCTACACGTATGAGGGTACTCTTGACTTGATCACATCCACCGGTTTTCCGAAGCAGGTACCACTCGGGCCTGATCAGATGCTTCTGCGCGGTGCACAGTTACGCAACACCCCATGGGCGTATGGACTTGTCGTCTTCACCGGTCACGAAACAAAGCTGATGCGTAACGCGACGTTAGTCTACTTACGACACCAATTCTTGTGCATGACACGGACTGAGCGTCCCCTCTTTTAATCTAGTGCTGCACCGATCAAAAGAACTGCTGTCGAGAAGCAGGTAAACGTCCAGATAGTGTTCCTGTTTATCCTGTTACTGGCACTCTCTGTGGGTTCAACAATCGGCGCCAGCATCCGTTCGGTACGTGTTGGTCTCCTGGCTGGACTCTCTCGCTATAAATCGGTGTTATCTAGTGGGTTTTTGCGTCGAAGCAATGGTATCTTTTGGAGTCGACATCTTTGGGGGGACGAGGTGTGTTTTTTCATTCGTGTGAATGAATCCTTTCTTATGTTCTTTTCCAGCCAAGGAATTCATCGAGGGTGCGCAGGGGAATATCATCCCTATCTGTTATTCTCGACTCACTTCACCACAGATATCCTCACATTTATCATCCTGTACAACAATCTGATCCCCATTTCGCTCATTGTTACAATGGAAGTCGTCAAGTTTCAGCAAGCGCAGCTAATTAACTCCGATCTCGACATGTACTACGCGAAGACGGATACACCTGCTCTTTGTCGTACCTCTTCACTTGTCGAAGAGCTTGGACAGATCGAATACGTCTTTTCTGATAAGACTGGAACCCTAACGCGCAACGAAATGGAATTCCGATGTTGTTCGATTGCGGATGTGGCATATGCAGCCGAAGTTGACGAGTCGCGACGTGAAGAAGCTGAAGGCCGCGACGCTTGGCGCTCTTTTGACGAGATGCGCACCCTCCTCGGTGCAGACAACCCCTTCGTTGACACTGGCCGCACGAAGGCCATTGGGACACCGAAAGAGCGCGAAGTTGTCACCGAGTTTTTGACGTTGCTTGCAGTGTGCCATACGGTCATTCCCGAGATCAAGAACGAGAAGATGGTCTATCAGGCGAGCAGCCCAGATGAAGCAGCATTAGTTGCAGGCGCCGAGCTACTTGGATTTCGCTTTACCGTATGTGCATCCCTACTTGACACGTCTCACGTCCAACCTAATCGAATGCAGATGCGGAAGCCGAAGTCGGTGTTTGTCGACGTCCTAGGTGTCAGTCAGGAATTTGAAATTCTAAATGTTTGCGAGTTCAACTCAACCCGCAAGCGCATGTCGACCGTTGTCCGAGGTCCCGACGGAAAGATCAAGCTGTACTGCAAGGGGGCGGACACCGTCATCCTTGAACGACTCGCCCCTTCGCAGCTGTACACGGAGAAGACTGTTGCTCACCTTGAGGTGCATATAGCCCACTTCTTCCCAACTTCCCGACACTGACTGGTTGTACTTAGGATTATGCCACTGAGGGCTTGCGCACGCTCTGCATCGCTTATCGTGAAATGTCCGAATCGGAATATAAGCAGTGGTCCGTGATCTATGACCAGGCGGCTTCTACAATCAATGGTCGCGGCGAAGCACTGGACAAGGCAGCTGAAATCATCGAGAAGGACTTGTTTTTACTAGGCGCAACGGCAATTGAAGACAAATTACAAGAGGGCGTGCCGGATACGATTCACACCCTGCAGCTTGCGGGCATCAAGGTCTGGGTGCTGACTGGTGACCGACAGGAGACTGCGATCAACATTGGTATGTCATGTCGCCTTATTACGGAATCAATGAACCTCGTCAGCATTATTCTTTATTTGACAAGTTATGTGTGACGCTCATATTTCTGCAGGTTATTGTGAACGAGTCAAACATGCATGATACGAAGGATACCATTGAGCGCCGACTAACAGCCGTCAAGAGCCAACGCAGTTCGGGGGAGCTGGAGGACCTTGCTCTTATCATAGGTAACTTGGGTTACTTGGGACCATATTGATGACGACTGATCATTTCATAGATGGAAAGAGTCTGACATTTGCCCTAGAGAAGGAGGTCTCAAAAACATTTTTAGAGCTAGCTATCATGTGCAAGGCAGTCATCTGTTGTAGGTGCTATCAGCTAAATATTTTGATTGGTTTGACGATGCGCCGCAGGTCGCGTGTCTCCACTACAGAAAGCGCTGGTCGTTAAACTGGTCAAGAAGAACCTCAAGTCAATCCTTCTTGCCATCGGTGATGGTGCAAATGATGTCAGTATGATCCAAGCAGCGCACGTTGGCATTGGTATTTCTGGAGTTGAAGTAGGTTCCGCTGTACCCCTCTTTTCTAAGAGTTAACTTAACGGTCTGATAGGGTCTGCAAGCTGCGCGGTCCGCGGACGTCGCAATCTCCCAGTTCCGGTTCTTGAAGAAATTGCTGCTTGTGCATGGCGCGTGGAGTTACCGCCGACTAGCAACACTCATTCTCTGTTAGTACGATTCTAGCCTTTTTTTGGTTGAATCTCACCCTGGTCACCTCTTTAGACTCTTTCTATAAGAACATTGTCCTATATATGACACAGTTCTGGGTGAGTCTATCACATATCCTCATCTTCGTGTCGATTCTTATCGATTCCTAGTTTTCTTTCTTCAATAATTTCTCTGGCCAGATTGCCTACGAATCATGGACTTTATCATTTTATAATGTCTTATTCACGCTCCTTCCCCCTCTTGTCATCGGCATCTTCGATCAGTTTGTCTCAGCGCGCATCCTTGATCGATATCCCCAGCTGTATCTGCTGGGTCAGTCCAATGCGTTCTTTACGAAAACTGCCTTCTGGTTATGGATCGGCAACGCGCTTTACCATAGCATCGTACGCGAATCTTCCTTCGATAACCTGACTGATTATATTTATCAAGTTTTTGCAGGTTGCGTTCGGTTTCTCCATCATCTTGTTCTGGGGAGATTTGAAACAACCATCGGGTCTTGATTCGGGCCATTGGTTCTGGGGTACTATGCTCTACATCGCAGTGCTATTGACAGTCCTTGGAAAAGCTGCCCTCGTATCTGAGTGCGTCCGCAGTCTTCATCTGACTTTGCTACCTTTAATCATAGTTCCTAATTCACAGTATATGGACCAAGTATAGTGTCGCAGGTACGAGCAACGTTCCTGATTGTGGGCGCCAGAATACTGATCAGCCACACTTCTCTAGCAATTCCGGGATCATTCGTTTTTACGATGCTCTTCCTTCCTCTTTACATCATAATCGCTCCTAGTATCGGCTTCTCGCTCGAGTACCGCGGATTAGATCCCCGGTTATTCACGGATAGTGTCTTTTGGTTCACGATTCTCCTCGTTCCTGCCATCTGTCTAAGTCGAGACTTCGTGTGGAAATAGTGAGTTTTGATCTTTTCTCGTCTATTCAATTCGATAGTAATCAATTTCAACAGTTACCGACGAACGTATATGCCTGCATCATATCACATCGCACAGGAGATCCAAAAGTACAACATCCCCGATTACCGACCGCGGCAGACGCAGTATGTGATATCTGACCTTCTCAAACGGATTCTTTCTCAACTTCCATAGGTTCCAGAATGCCATCAAAAAAGTTCGTGCCGTCCAACGGATGCGAAGAAATCGTGGCTTTGCATTTAGCCAGACGGAGAACCCAGCACGACAGGACCAATCGCGACTCATTCGTGCTTATGATACATCGAAGGCACATTCACGACCGTCAGGTTATTGAAGATTGCTGTGTATATATTCGTTTTATACCCACGGACGTCCCTAGATCTGTACTTTACAGCGCTTTACTACATCATGAATGGACTTGACTGACTACGAGGGGCAACTGCGGATGGCATAGATCGTGTACTGGGTGCATATTACGTTCGAGATTCAGCCCACTTCCCCTTTATGTGACCATAGAAATGAAAAGTAGTCGTGAAGGGTGATACTGTGACATATAGGTACATGAGGAATGCAACTTCTCTCTCATACAACTTTACTCTGTCTGTTAGGATCAGGCCCCTGCGGTTGCAGCTTCAGCAGGAACTTGAATGACGCCTGAACGGATGGCCACTGCCTCAGTTGCAGCTGGCGTGTAGGGAGGATAGCGCATAGCGAGGTGGGGCTCCAACCTGTCGAGGATGGATCGCATGTGAACGCTTAGCACCCAATTTTCATCGTAGATTACAGTACAAAGAAACTCACGCGAGCGGAATGTCGACTGAACTTCGCCTGTGGGTGTATTCTTCGAAGGCGTATCTCATTGTCTGGTAGCCGTCTGTGGCGATGTCATCCATCGTCAGCATCAGCAATACCGCCTTGCACGGCCCGGCCGTTCGTTATAAATAGGATTAGGTCACGCACATCCTGACTCGCCAATTCCTGAGAAGGGCAACTGGTCGACGGCCATGTGTTGGATCACATCGTTGAAATGAAGCCCGCCACTCCTTGTTTCGTCACGGACTGGGTCCCGTCATGATCCGGGGACGAGCACGCGAAGGTTAGAGAGGGTGCGCGGAAGTTGAATAAGTAAGACTACGCACGCGCTTGCTTGACCTCGGCGTCTTCCGTAAAGGCGTAGAGCACGAGGGGATGCGGGCTAGGAAGTGATGGGATCAGTGGCTTGATCTGGTCGTATGAAACTGACATACTGGGCATTGATATACTCGATGGCCTGTCGGATGTCATCTACGGGAACGATGGCAAGGAGGGGGCCGAAAATCTCGCTATTTAGCGCCCACGAGCATCGATTGATGAATAAAAGGAATCAAATGTTATGGGCGGACAACGACGAACCCTTCGAGGAGGGAGTCGCCTTCCTGTACGTTCCTGTAGACCGTCGGGGTGATGCGCCTCCCCTCCTCATTCGTGTCTCCGCCGACGACGATCTCCGCAGAGGATCTCTGCATCAGGTCTCGGAGACGCTTGTAGTGACCCGCAGAGACGATGCTTCCGTACGAGTCGGACTCCAGGGCGCCATCGAGGTGGAGCTCCCTGGCCGCCTCCTTGATCGCTTCCGCAAAGGCATCTTGAGCCGTGCGCGGGATAAGGACGTAGTCGGGAGCTATGCAAATCTGCGATGAAGGAAGTTTCGTTCAGTTGGGGAACGCGACCACCGCCGTGACTACGCCTTCCTTTTTTTTATAATTTAGTTGTGCATTGCGCGCTTACCTGGCCAGCATTCAGGGCCTTGCCCCAAAGGATGCGCTTCGCGGCAACTTTGAGATCAGTCGTATTGGGATCGACGACCACGGGAGATTTCCCGCCCAGCTCGAGGGTGATGGGCGTGAGATGTTCGGCGGCGGCCTTTGCTACGATGCGGGCGACGGCCCCGTTTCCTGTGTAGGTGACTGGGTTTGCAAGACCGCAGATGAAGAATGAGATTGCGGAAACGACGTTAGATGGCACACGCACTGTGATCCCATTTAAGCTTGAGGATGTGTGTGATTTCAGGAACACCTCCGTTGATGACGCGATAAGCAGAACGATCGAGATATCTGGGGAAGAGATCGGCTAGGAGCGCGGAGACGCTGGGACCGACCTCTGACGGTTTGAGCAGAGCTGGGCATCCGGCGGCTATGGCGGCGATGACTGGCTGCATGCTGAGGAAAACGGGATAATTCCAGGGTCTGTCATACATGCACTAGGTAAGCGAAGGGAGCCGGTGGAAGCGACTTCGGAAGAGGGGCAGGGACGACGCTGCGATAGTACAATCCGAAAGAACAAGGAGAAGGAAAGCCATCGAAAGGGAAGGGAGGGGGAAACGCACGAGATGATCAGAACGACACCCCTGGGACGCTTCAGGATGGTGGGGGACCAGCTCTGCTTCCAGTCTGGCACCTGGACGTTCTCGTCTGCAGCCCATTCGTCGAGCTGGGTCGCACTTTCGGCGGCGCGGGTGACTATGAGCCCGATTTCGCCCCCGAGGACCTCGAGGCGTGGTTTTCGAAGATCGATGGAGAAGGCTTGGACGACGGCCTCGATGTTCTCGCGGAACATGAGGACGACCTGGTTCAGTTGGTGCTTGCGCCATGCGAGGGGACGCGTTGTCCCGGAGCGGAACGTCTCTTGCAGGGTCCTGTATGCCTAGGCGGTGATGAGGCCAGCGCCGCACATCAGCGTCTTTGGATGGCGGGATGGGGAGGCCCGGGAGGATGCGTACTTCATCGATCTCTTCTATGGTATTGGTCCTGAACTCGGGCATGTTTTATTTGTGTAGGTCTCTCTTGGATACTGATGAGAGGAAGACGGGAAGATGTCCCAAGATACTAGTCGAACCCTCCGTCCACACCTATATATGGCGGCGGAAGCGCGGAACCCATAGACTGTGGGGTTACCTTGCATGGAGGCGCAAGTGGCGAGTGGTGATCAGAAATCATAATCAGGTACTGTCCCGTTTCATAACCGAGCAAAGCTCCACCTCTTTTGATTCGAATCCACTTTGGGCAAGGAGTTGGGGCAGTAAGGTGCCTATCGATGCACTTTTTGCCTGTTCTACGTGGGCATCGCTAATCTGATCTTTCAGTGCAGGCGCGATGGTCTCAGTCTCTCGCCTAGGCATAGTACCTGTAACCGCGATTATCTGTTGCGCACATGCCAGCGTTTGAGCCCTAATTTCGCTCCTCGTGCCGGTGCTCGTATTTCGTCGCCCTGCACGAAAGCTGCGGTTATGAATGTTCGCCTCCTCTTTTTCAGTCGTTAGATGGCCAGGATAAATTACAAGTGCCCAGGTTATTCAACGTCGCACCCGACATGGCGTCGAAGAGTAAGCACATTCTCCACTATTTCAATATTCTCTCCATGTCTCTCAATGAGATGCGTAGGTCACCGTGGCAAAAATTCACCATCACTTGGTTGCACCGCTTAGAACATTTGGAAACTGACTATAGCATTACCATCGTTTCCGAGCACCCATATAAAATACAAGTCCTATGAGTGACCCGAGGGCAGACCGAGTCTGCGCTATATTAGGCTATATTCATGTACTTGCATACCAAAGTTCGTCGTTGCATTAATTTTGGATGGACTGCCATGCTAGCAGGACATGTGCACTGGAGTTTCGAGAACGACGGAGAGCTTCGCCACGTATTCCGTCACTCCAACTCTAATTCAAACGATCTCTGAAAGTGTTGCAACTCACCTACTAGAGTACAGTGTTACTTGTTGGACTGATCAGCGGACCACGAGTGGGGTTACACATTTCCGGCATATTCGCAGTTTCTGAAGGTGGAGGCTGACACCGTGTTCGGAACAAAACCGTCGTATGGACCAATCTTATCTTGTATGTCAAAGACAAAATCAGAGCGACAAGAGTTTGTCTGCTGTCATCATCAGACGTTTATTAAATTTATTTGTTCTGCGCGTCGCGACGCGTTGTGGCTGTTATGGACACGTGACAGAGAAATCGGACGGCAGCAAGTAAACCGATCCAACGCTTGACCTGACCTTCAACGGCCTTTAACCAAGGCTATCCATCACCTGTCCTCTCGTCCCCAATCCTCTTATCTTACGTCCCTACACCTTCCCGCCCCCTGGACGTCCGTTGGATCAGGCCTTAGCCCGTCTCTTGTCATTTTATCCACTTTTCTACATGCCTTCCCGTAGCCGTTCACAGGCTTCTATCGATGCCCCCAAGGCCAAAGCGCCATCTCGCACCTCGTCTCGCACTGCTCTGGCATCCAAGATCCAAGAATCAAAGACTGCCAGGACTGCGACGATGCGCACCCTCACGCAATCAAACCTGTCAGCATCTGATACGTCACAGTCGCCTCCACCCTCACTCAAGCGCGCTCGTAGTACCACCACCCTCAAGGAGGTAAACGGCGTCAATGGCGCCACAAAAACCGTCAACAGATCCAAACAGGCAGAAATCGTTCCAGATATTCTGCCCCAGTTCAAAAAGCTCCGCAAGGCGGCTTCAGAGACCGAACCGCCGATCAACGCCATTCCCGAGTTCCCTGCCAAAATGGTTCCACCAGCACAAATTTTTGTATGGGGAACTGGTAATTTTGGTCAATTCGGCATGGGTCCAAGTTATCTCGACGAGTTGTCCAAGCCTACGAGAAATACCTGGGTCGAGGAGAAAATCGCTCAAGGCGCCTTTGGCCCTGAGCCAGGTTCAGGCATTGTCGGGGTTGCCGCTGGTGGTTTACATTCTCTTTTCGTTGACGAAAATGGCACGGTATGTTCCCTCCTTGCGCGTATTTTTCCGAGTGCTCACCCGCTTACGTAGATTTGGTCCTGTGGTGTAAATGACGATGCCGCTCTCGGACGCATTACCAAAGATGTCCCGGACCCAGATAACCCCGGTCAATTCTTGAACGTGGATCTGCTGACCATGTTTCCTCGCCCTCTCCAGAGTCTGGTCGATGAAGGTTTCCGTGCCGTCAAGATTGCTGCGGGTGACAGCATATCCGCAGCCATCGGAACTGAGGGCGGGCTGCGCGTCTGGGGATCCTTCCGTGTGGGTTTTCTTCCCATCTTCCTATCTGTGTTATCTAATCCGCACTCAGGCCAATGAAGGAGCGCTTGGTTTCTCGACGGGCCTAACACACCAGTTCATCCCAAAAGTCGCACTTCCGAATGAGCAATGTGTCGATGTGTGCACCGGAAACAACCACCTTCTCGCGTTAACTACCACTGGCACGATTTTTTCTTGGGGTGCAGGCGAGCAGGGCCAACTTGGCCGTAAAATTCTCGAGCGACGCAAGATCCACGGAACGAATCCCGAGCGCGTCGTCCTCGGGGCGCGTGGGCGGCGTGCGGTCTCTATCGGTGCAGGGAGCTTCCACTCGTTCGCCGTTGACGAGAATGGATCGGTCTGGGGCTGGGGCCTTAACAGCGCCGGGCAGACCGGCACGGGCATCAACCGCGCAGATAGCGACTCGATTGTCCAGACACCACGACGCGTACTCGGCCTCGATGGTGTCCGGATAGTTGAGATCGCTGGTGGAGATCTGCACTCGCTCTTCCTTTCCGCCGACGGTCGTGTCTTTGCCTGCGGGCGATCAGATAGTGCACAGCTCGGCCTCCCACTCGACCACCCAGCAATAGCAGACACCGACCATGTGGTGGAACCTATGCATGTGCCGTTCCCCGACTCACACGAAGACGACCCGGTGATCCACATTTCTGCGGGTACGCGATTCAACGCGGCGGTGACGCGCAGCGGGGCGATGTATGCGTGGGGCGAAGGTGCCCAGGGCGAAGTCGGCATTGTTGATCAAGAGCGTGTGCAGACGCCCACCGTCGTCGTACGGAGATCAGGCGGGTCATGGGCCGCTATCAACGTATCGTGCGGAGGTCAACATTCACTTGGCCTGTTTAGAAAACGTGTCACCTGAGGTGACGATGCGGTCATTAGCCGTGTATCAGCAACTGTCGTGTCCTCCAACCTGACAACATCTATTTTATTGTTCCATCCATAAATGTCATGATACGCTTCACACCTCTTCATAGCATACATTTACGCAAGCATCCGGCAATCCATATTCAAATCGTCCTTGCATTGGACTCTTGACTGATGTACATCTACCGATAAGCGATGATTAGTATGCCATCTCGCGCATAAGGCCATTTAGGGCATCATCAACTCCGGTACATTGTCTCTCCCAAAAAATCTTGTTTATTGGGCTCGCCATCGCATGATGTCTCGTCTGCAACAAAGCGACTGTTCGCTTCTACCATTACAAAATGGCCAGATCATCTTGCAGAGGCGTTATCTCAGTTTCATTAGTTCTTCGAGCCTCAAGTTTCAAGCCTCAAGCTAGGCCTCAAGCCTTAACAACAACTCAATGATGTATCATGCAAAATCTGGATCGCTGAAAGGTCCCGGAGCCTTCGTGGTGGATAAATATCCCACCTTCCGTGTCGGTGAGTGCCCAATGCACTGTGTTGCTATCGTATAGCATAGTATACTCCGCTCGGCGAAGAGTGCACCTGGACAGGCCGCTTACAAATTAGATCTTACCACGTGTATGTCGATGCATCTTGTATGCCGTGCTGTAGCAGCGAGAAAAAAAAATCATGATAGTCGCGAGACGTGCGACTGATTAAAAATAAGGCGCCCAAAACGCCTTTTTTTTTTTTGGCATTTCCCAGTTGTACCGTATGACAGTATGAAGCCGTTCTGGTACCGATACTGTATATCCACTCGTCAATCTCGGCCGGATGAACTGTCTGGAACAGGTGAGTGAAATAAACAAGGGAGGTCCACAATTGCTCCCTCTGTATGTTCGAGGCCATGTCACAGTAGATCTATGGTATCCGCGTTCATCGAATGGAGATGATTCGGAAGATATTACTAACGTTTCGGGGGATGAGAAAGGAATCCGAGCCTCAGCCATCCTCAGTGGTCGAATGCATCGTAACTCGTAAGGGGTTACCTGAAACTTGTCCCCACCTCGTGCAGTGACATGACCATAGAAATCACCAAAGTGCGGAGCGAAATGGGGCTTAGACGTGCATAGAGTGTATACCAGCTACAGCAGAATGTAACACCAAAGCCTCAGTAGCCTAGTACTGTTGCATACTCTGATACCGATCAGCTGAGTAAGCTGCTTGGATTCCGGTCAGTCACAGTTGGTCACGCTGAAACGTAAGAGAAATTTGAAGTTCCGATTGAACTTTATCATGATGAGATGCGGCGGGGGCAACAAGGGGACAGGACAAAATCAGAGACCAATACTAGTACTAGTGCTAGCAACTACTACAGGACCATTGTCTGTGCGACGGCGGTGGTGACGTCCATCGGCAGGTCAAGAACAGGGATGGGCCCCTTTGACAGGATGAAAGTGGGGGGGGTAGAGAGGCCAGAGGGGGAGATGCACTCAATAACAGTGACAAGTTGAAGGTTGTCCGTGTCACCGCCGCGTCTGTAGCACTGTCACGTGTGCTGGATAGTTATGTCAGAGTCACTCGTTGGATATAGAGTGTTGAGCTAAGTCTCTGAAGCGACTTAGAAGGCTTATAGAGTCAAGGGTTACTGCCTTAGAGTACGTCCTAAGACCCCTTAGTGAGCAGACTATAGGATAGTCCAGAAGAAGAGACAGGAGAATCAACTTGGCCCGTCTAAGGCGCAAGCTGCCTGCCTTATATACATTTACAAGGCGTGAGAGCCACCTTCCCAGATAGGCCAGTCAGGTGCTACAGAAACTACTGGAACATCGCAGAACGTGCTACCGAGTATCACCTGGTATAGTACACAGCCATAAGGCACAGACACAAGACAATAACAGCCAATCGCAAAACTACTACTTATCAGAACAATAGGGCCGGTTCCCACTCGCTAACAGGGGCTAGACCCCAGGCCGGTTACACCACGCTCCTCCTACGCCTCAGACGTCCTCGCTGAGGGCACACCCCTTACCTTTTGCGTACGGTTTCTTGGTAGTCTTCCACGTGGAGTGGAACTCGACGTGTCCCCCTGGGTATGGCTGGAAGCGGTTACGGAGGACGCTGACCTTGTCTTGAATGCGGCTCGCCACCAGGCGTCCCTCGCAGAGACGCTTCTTCTCGGTGCATGCCTCGAGGTCGCAGCGCAAAAGCTCGATGCGGTCGAGCATCTCGCGGCACTCACCATCGAGCCTGCGATACCTCTCCACCTCTGCCTTGTATCCCCACTCCCACTGCTTCTCCACCTCCGTGAGTAAGACTTGATAGGCGCTACCACTGCCCGCCAGTACGTGGCGGAACCAAGGCTCGAGAGGCTCGAGCTCGGTATCCTCGTCGTTCGGGTAGTCGGACGGGGCGTAGATGTCGGCAATGAAGGGGGTGTCAGCTGGTCCCTGCCCGTTGTGGAATACTGCCACGCGGCCGTTGTCGAGCTGTTTGACCCATTTGGCGGGGCGGTAGAACCCTGAGCCGATGGGAACCTGTATCTGGGGAACCCGGTCGTCAGCCACCTCATACCCATCGGGGCACATGTCGTAGATGTCGCGGTAGTGTTCCAGCTGAGCATCGCAGGATTTGATGCTCGCCTCCAGGACTTCGACTCGGTCTTTGTGCTGGGCGTTGCGGGCATTGAGGGTGTTGACCAGCCCCGCGACGATGGCGATGGTCCGTTCTTCATTCCACTCGTTACCCTGAAGGGCCGCGAGTGCGGTGTTGGGCAACAGTCGGGAGGCGGCGAGGGTCTGTAGGTCGATTCAGTCGCCAGTGCTGGAGACGAAGGAGTGAACGGTCGGCGCAGCCAAGTCCTTGATTTCGAGGTTGATAGGGTTGACGCTGGAGCCGGTGCGGGGACGGATAGGGATGGGTGCGGGAGACTGACTGGACTCGATGACCATATGGCTGGAGCCGTCGTTGGATGTGTTGGAGGACATGATCTAGAGTTTGTCGTGGATGGGGCAGTAGATGCGGTCGCAGGCAGTAAAATGGAGGGTCGCGTGAGAAGTGGTGTTAGCGTTGACTTTGCACTTTTTCTGGGGCTTGGTTTGTAGGAAAGAGTCGTGAATGGGGCAGACGAGGAGCGTGCAGTCGTACCAATGGATTTTCTTATGGGCTGCTTCTTCCTTTTTGCGGCAGGTCTCTGGGGTGTCGGGGCGTCGTGGGGCGAGGAACTCAGGTTCTTCCACAGAGAACCAGTCAGCTTCGGTCGGAGGTTCGTAGTGGACCGAAATGAAGGCGTTTGGATCGGTAGAGGATGAGGCCAGCGTTGGAATGGGAGTGGGATGTTGTTTGGAGTGCTGAGGGTTTTCGATTGTCGAATTTTGATGGCTTTTATCCTTTCGTCCGGGCGCTTGTGGTGATATTGTTTGATAAGGAGAGGCGCGTGGACTTGGTCAGCTGGTTCCCATGTGTTGTCACTTTCGGGATAGCCCTTCCACTTTATGAGATATTGGAGCACCCTGGACCGTCCGTGACATCTGTGGCCCCTTATCTGCTCCACTTCGTATTCTTCTTCTCCGTCGATAAGGTCAGGCGGTGGTCGGGTGAAGTTGGGTCCGTGGGCGGTCGTTTCGTGATAGGGTGATAAGAGAGATGCATGGAACACGTTGTGAATGCGCCATGTCATGGGAATCCGGAGTTTGTAAGCTACTGGTGATACCTCTTGTTCTATGACAAATGGTCCATATCGTTTTGGATTCAATTTGGTCACCTGATGTTGTAGCCGTAAGTGTTTTGCCTCGAGCCAGACCTTATCTCCCTTGTGATATTGCAATGGGGGTGGTCCAGGCTTTGTCGCGACTTCCATGAGGCTGGTGATGGCCGTCGTCCGATACTCTTTCAGGTAGCGGAGTCTTTCCTCTGCCGTGATATTATTAGAAGGCGTAAGGAGGGCTGGGATCAGTACAGCCTCGTGCCCCAAGAGGATCTGATTGGGTGATAGACCAGTGGTGACGTTCTTTCTGTTATTGTGAACCGCCGTGGCTAGCGGTAGCCATTCGCTCCAGTGTTCGGGATGCGCTGTTGTGACGAGGCAGAGATATCCCTCGATCCACTGGTTTTTGCGCTCAGTGAGCCCATCCGTTTGTGGATGAAAGGCAGTGGAGATGTTCTGTTGGATTCCCAATCCTTTGGCCAGTGCTTTGCTGAAGTGGGACGTAAACCGTGGGTCTCAGTCGCTAATGATCTTTGTTGGTAGTCCGAACCATCGGTATACATGTTCCATGTATAGTTGAGCGATTCCCGGTCCCGTAATGGAGGTGGAACAAGGGAGAAAGACGGCCGCTCTTGAGCATCCGTGATCTACAATGGTGAGTATTGCGTCCTTTCCTTTGTACGGCGGTAGTCCAGTTATGAGATCCATAGCTATCTGTTGGAATGGTTTGGTGTCCGGTTCGGTTCCTATCCGGTAGAGGGGTGTCTTTTGCCGGTGAGTTTGGGGTTTGCTTTGTTGACACGTCGCGCATCCTTTTACGTAGTTTGCTATCCACTCTTTCATGCCCATCCAGGAATAGTGCTGCTGTGTTAGCCGGAGTGTTTCGTCTCTCCCTGGGTGTCCTACTCCTGGGTGATCATGATAGAGCAACATTAGTGATCTTTTCAGGTCGTCGGCATCTTCTGGGATAGGTAGTGTCGTTGTCGTTCGTGTAGCGACAGTACGGCATCTATGTGGTGGGATCATGATCAGGTTTTGGTTGTCGTTATCCCCTTTGTCGGTGCCTGGGGGCCGGGATAGTGCGTCTGCCACCGTGTTGGTTTTGCCTGGAATGTGTTCTATCTCGTAGTCGTATAGTTGGAGCTCGGCTTGCCATCTGGCTTGTCTACGGTTTAAGTTGCGTGCTGACTTCCAGTATTGGAGGTTGGCGTGGTCAGTTTGTATTAGGAAGGGGTGTTGTGTCCATCCTAGATAGGGCCTCCAGTGTTGTAGGGCTTTGATGATGGCGAGGAGTTCACGGTCATAGATGTCGTAATTCCGTTCGGTTGGGGTGAAGGTTGCCGAGTAGTACGCAATGGGGTGCAAAATTGGTTTACGTCGTTTGTCCAGGGATGGTGTGGTATGATCACCTTCCTGCGAGAGTATGGCGCCCACGCCATAGGCGGAGGCGTCGACTTGGAGTACGAAGGGTTTTAACCAGTTGGGTTGCATAAGCACCGGAGAAGCACACATCCTTGTTTTTAATTCTTCGAAGGCTTTGATCTGTCTGTCCTCCCAATGCCACGGTGTGGCCTTCTTTGTTAGATCTAAAAGGGGTCGTGCGATTTTTGAATAGTTGGGGATGAAGTAGCGGTAGTAGCCTGTGAATCCTAGGAATTGGCGTACTTCTGTTGGTGTTGTTGGCAATGGGTAGTCGGCTACGCCTTTGAGTTTCTTTGGGTCCATTTTGATGGTGCCCTGTCCTATGATTACTCCTAGGTATTCGACTTCTGGCTGTTCGAAGACGCATTTTTCTGGTTTGAGATATAGGTTGTGTTCTTCCAGCCTTTCCAGGATTTGGTGGACCTTATGTTGATGGCGTTTGCGGTGTTCTTCTTTGGTTTCTCCTTCTTCTCTTTTTGTGTGGATGAGGATATCGTCCATATACACAGACAACCATCGTTGGGCAATTTCCGGGCAAAAGATGGTATTCATCATCCTTTGGAATGTTGCTGGGGAGTTCGTGAGACCGAAGAACATTACGGTGGGTTCGAAGAGGCCTTCTGGGGTGAGGAAGGCTGCTTTCCACTCGTCTCCTTCCCGAATCCGAATGTTATTGTAGCCCCATCGTATATCGAATTTGGTGAACAGGGTACAACCAGCCAGTCGATCTATGGTTTGCGAGATGAGGGGCGCCACTGTTCGGTCTCTTTTGGTGTATTTGTTGAGGGGTCGGTAATCTTGTACTGGTCGGAGCTTTCCATCCTTCTTTTTGACATAGAAGAAATTGGCGCAGTATGGGGAGTCAGAGGGTTTGATGGTCTTTCGCTTAAGGTGTTCTCCCACGAATTGAGTGGTTTCTGTAATTTCTTCTTGTGTTAGTGGTAGGAGGCGTCCAGGTAGCGTTGCAGGTGCGTTAGGTAGTAATTCGATGGCATGGTCCCAAACAGTGTGAGATGGGAGCCTCTGTGATGCTTGCTCGCTGAATACCTTTCCATGTCTGCGGTATTCGGCGGGTATAGATGATAGGTCATCTGCTACTGGATTCGCAGGATGAAAAGTGACTCGTCCTAAGAAGTATCGATCTCCGTTTGTTGGGGCGACTCTAGTTCTTGTCCATTGGATAAACCGCTGCATCTGGTTTGGTCGGACAGGTCGTGGGACGTTTCTTTGCCGTGGTACGTATCGGGCTTTTCTTGCATTCGGCGCTCGTGCGACGATTGGCAGCTGCGAGAAGTCGATCCATCCTTGTTTCCAATCGATTTTGGGCTGGGTTGCTGAGAACCAAGGGTACCCCAAGATCGCCCTGTGTTCCCCTAGATCGGTAAGGAAGAATCTCATCGTGGTTTGTTGGGTCCCGGTTTGGAGTTCTAGATCTGTGTAATACTGTAACGTGCCACTCTTGTTTTTGGTTCCATCGACATTGTATAGTGGTCGGGGCATTTCCAGTTGCTTGATAGGTAGTTGTGCCCATTTCGCATATTGCAGATTCATGAAATTTTCTGTTGCACCAGAATCTACCAGGGCTACGACCTCGGCTCTTTTTGCACTTGATTGGACAAACATTCGTACTGTCATTGACTTCCTTGCTGACATATATACAGGTCCATCTGTGCTACTCCTCGCCCTAATCAGTGCCGACCTGATCAGGCGAATTGAAAACCCTCAGCTGTCTCCATCTCTTTGATCATTGCATCCTGTTCTTCAGTGGTGAGATTGCCCAATTCCGCACGGATACGTGACACGTGTGACGTGGTTGGGTCGATTTCTACTTGCTCTGTCTGTTCTTCATTTGTGGCGTCGAAGTCAATGAGGTTGGCGTAAGGACCCGTGTTTCGTCGGCCTTGTCTGGTGGGGCAGTTCCTTGCGTAGTGTCCTTCCTGTCCACATTGGAAACAGGCATTATTTGTGTTGGGACTCCGTTGGGTCTGTGCGGTGTTTCCTCCGAAGCCTCCTCGACCTCGACCTCTCCAGTTGTTTGGGGCCCGTCCATGGCTTAAGTCCATTGGTACTGATTGGTTGTTCATCCATGAGGGGGCCGTGCTGCTAGTTATGTTCGGGTTGGCTCGTGGTGCTCTCCAATTATTGAACGAGGAAGGGCGTCCACCTCGTGGGTGTTGGTTAAGCGATGTTGGGATATATCAGGGCCCGCGTTGTGGACCCATGACGGGTGCTGGTCGCTTGTTAAGGAGGTCTTTGAGCAGGTTTTCTGTTACTTGCGCAGATTTGACGACCCTCTTTGCTTTCGTTTCCGCGGCAAGGTATCCCTCTGGCATCTCCGGGTCCATTATCTTGCGTAGGATCCATGGCGTCTTTTTGAATGTAGAGAGGAACTTGTATGCCGTTTCCGAATGCGTCAGTGAGTATCCTGCTTTGTCGACCAGCTCGCGGAAGGTAGTGATGTGTTCGTCGATAAGGGGTGGTTGGTATTCGAGTTTTTCCAGTTTTTGACGAGCTTTCTCTTCCTTCGTGGTGTCGATAAATCGTTGGCAGAATATTTCGAGGAATCGGGTCCACAGTCCTTCGACATTGTCCTGTGGCATGGTGAGCCCGTCTAGCCATTGCCCGACCATCCTTGCCCATTCCGCGACCGTAGGTCCTTTAAGTAGGGTGATGGTGAATGCGACCTTCTTATAGGGAGAGTTATATCCCGCCACATCGTTGTTGAGGCGAAGATATGCTTGTACTTCTTCTATGAAATCTTCGGCTCTTTCTCTGTTGCCGGTAAAGGTTTGTGGGAGACTTCCCATGGCCTTGACGTCCCCTCCTACATGAATGGGTTGCTGGTTTGGATCTTGTGGCATGGCAGGGGGAAATCCGCCTGGGTCACCCCCTGGTGGTCCTCCTCCATCGTTTGGGTCGGGGTCTCCTCCTCGCATATCTCTCCCGAATGCCCTGTTTAGTTGCGTGTCGATGTTGCTGGTTCCTTGCATTGGAACTCTAAACGACACTGTATCGAGTTGTTCCTCTGTCATTGTTCTTGTGGCCATCGCCTTTCCTTTGGCTTTGAGTTCTGTGGGAATAGGTTGCGCCCTGATTGCTGCGTCTGTTGGGTCTTCTGGGTACGTGGCTTCCTCTGCGTTAAAGGCTTCTACTTCTGTTGCAAATGTTCCTAGGTGGAAAGCGTGGGCGTTGGTGTCCCACTCAGTGTGATACCAGCGATCGTTGTAGAGGATGACTTTCTTCGTTTGCTTGTTTATTGTACCTTCGTCGTTATCACAAAAGATGAGGTAGGCTGGTCCTGCTTGCGGGTGATGTTCGAATACCCATGTGTTTGGCTTTCCTTTGAGGGCTGAATCTGGGTTGATGTGGGTGGCCCTCTTTGTTTCCAGTCCGGGCGCTCGTCCTATCTTTGAGCTCACCAGGGTGAATAAGAAAGTTGATTCTAATGTCACTGCCGCGTCTGTAGCACTGTCACGTGTGCTGGATAGTTATGTCAGAGTCACTCGTTGGATATAGAGTGTTGAGCTAAGTCTCTGAAGTGACTTAGAAGGCTTATAGAGTCAAGGGTTACCGCCTTAGAGTACGTCCTAAGACCCCTTAGTGAGCAGACTATAGGATAGTCCAGAAGAAGAGACAGGAGAATCAACTTGGCCCGTCTAAGGCGCAAGCTGCCTGCCTTATATACATTTACAAGGCGTGAGAGCCACCTTCCCAGATAGGCCGGTCAGGTGCTACAGAAACTACTGGAACATCGCAGAACGTGCTACCAAGTATCACCTGGTATAGTACACAGCCATAAGGCACAGACACAAGACAATAACAGCCAATCGCAAAACTACTACTTATCAGAACAATAGGGCCAGTTCCCACTCGCTAACAGGGGCTAGACCCCAGGCCGGTTACAGTCCGAGTGAATGCAGTAGAACTTGGATGCCTTTAAAGATGCCAGGCGATAGAAGGCTTCGGAGCACTTGCAGCCTCCACCAAGCTGGAGGCCTTTCTCATCCATGTTCCAAACATGTTGAGGGGGGAGGGAAGGATGCGCATCGAAAATCCCTTGGAGCAACTTGTAAAATGTACGCACGTTTGTGGAGTTGAAGTTTTGCACCCGCTTAGGATCAAGACCGGATGGCTTGGAAGCAAGAACCTGATTGCGCTGTGCATAGTGCTCGATCCAGTGTGCCCCTGGGTGCTTCCCGCTTATGTTGAATGTGAGGGACTCAATGCCGCGCTTGTTGAGAGGTTTTGCAATCAACGCTTGGTACTCAATCCAGTCATGCAGGACTTGCTCTTGTGCATGGGAAAGCAGCTGCTGAGACTGGTGGGCATCCTTTTTGCGGACGCTCCCATGGATCTGACCATTCAGAGTGGAATAGGGCACCTAGAACAAAAGTTAGAAACAAGGTAACAGAGAGTGTGCACAATTACACACACTAAAATGATGTGCAGCTGCATGTTGGCTCCAGAACAGACCATGCTTCCAAGCCAAAACTGCAGCTTGTATGCGCCCTTCTTGGGCATCGTCTGTCTGTTGTTTCTTTGGTGGCATGGGATTCAAAGGGAAGGGAACAGGATCGGCAGAATCACAACAACTCTCTTATTTACGCATCTCCGTCATTGCGTACATATGGTGCTGCATGTTTTTTGATGTGATGCGATGCACACATGTGCCCTGCCGAGAAATGCCGATTTCGCCCACCGACATGAACTCAAATTTACAGCGTGACAATCCCTGAAATCTTTGAGAGAAGGGAATCCCTCAATTCTGGGCCATTTTTCTCCAAAAAAACACTTGAATGAAAGGTGTGAATCACTATTTTCACCCCAAATTTACAGCAATTTATTATCTTTTTTTGTTGAGTGTACAGGAATCATGACCAGAATCCAAGCAGCTTACTCAGCTGATCGGTATCAGAGTATGCAACAGTACAGTACTAGTATCATATGGCTCGTGCAGGGCAAGGGCATCAGGGACTTGTCCAACTACTTTTCAGGTAATTTCCTTAGTTTTTTGTAAAAATAAATAAAGAAAATTTAAAAAATTTCAGAAAAGTAAAATTTAAAAACATGATAAAATGGTTTTTGAGGTGAATCAGTGATATACTTTTCTTAATTTTCTTAATTTTTACAAAAAAATCAAGAAAATTACAGGAAATGTAGTTGGACAAGTTGCTGATGGCCAGTCACCACGTGGCTATGAATAGATTATGATTCGGTCCTAAATATAACTGGTGTGGTGTATAAGCTTCACCCAGAAAGCACTGC
Source organism: Russula virescens (assembly GCA_003316435.1). Classification (NCBI taxonomy): domain Eukaryota; kingdom Fungi; phylum Basidiomycota; class Agaricomycetes; order Russulales; family Russulaceae; genus Russula; species Russula virescens. The sequence goes on from QFEY01000301.1 coordinate 74,066, forward strand.
CCAGGCCCCAGGGTTGTCAGACAGCTGTGCTTGCGTCGCGTCTATATTCCCTTCTCTTCCGCCTTTGCTCTAGCACGTTGATCACTCTCTTATGCAACCTACAACATCCCATTTACAAGCGGCGCAAGTAGCCTGGGCCACTAATACTCTTTTTTTTTTTTTTTTTTTTT
>QFEY01000302.1:0-30264 GCA_003316435.1 Russula virescens
AGTTAAGAGACTAAAAGAAGCCATGTGGGCAAGGGGCACTCACTTCCTGGAGAGCACAGAGGGAAAGACAAGTTAAGAGACTAAAAGAAGCCAAGTGGGCAAGGGGCACTCACATGCTGGAGAGCACAGAGGGAGAGACAAGTTAAGAGACTAAAAGAAGCCAAGTGGGCAAGGGGCACTCACATACTGGAGAGCACATAGGAAGAGACATGTCAGACCAATATATTAAATAAACCACCAACCACGGACTGACCCAATACTGAGCAACAATCTCTATTTCAGCATGAGGCAATTCAGAAAATGATATTACAACTTACCCAGAGTGATGGAAATGCCGCCATGCATAACCTCATTATACTTTCCGTATCTTTACGCTCCTGAGTTGATTTATTCTGGATCCTGTAATGGGGCTAAGCTACTTTCTGTCATCCCACTCTTAATAGTCACTTACCACTGAACAGCTTGTTTTATGTTGAGCTCTAGATTATCTTTCTGCACAGCCAAGAGTATCAGTGCAACCGCGTTGCCAGAGAGCATACTGGCGGTCATTTCGATAAGATCGGTACATCCTTGTCTATTCTTGTGCATCCCTGCACGACAGACATTAGCATAGTACATTTAGGTTGGTTTTCCCAACACTCACACTCCAAACGTACGAATCGTGGAGATCCCCCAAGGTGAGCTAGATACTGTTCCTTGAATGTCTTTTCCACCTCGTCGTCGAGGCGCGCCAGGTCATGACACTGGTCTTCCAACCTCATCTGGATCTCGCGCTTGAACTGGTCATACTTGGTGAACACTGCTATCACGGGAACTTGAAAAACCCTCTCATTTCGATCCTCCGTTCATACAGTCGCGTTTGAACGCACCATTCTTATCCGGACAAATATCATCAAAATACTTCAAATCCAGCCAAGGCCGATTATTGTCCATCGGAACGCAATACCTGAGAAGCAACTTTGTGAATTTGCAACCGTAGGTACCAGAACGAACCGACCATATCGCGTGCAATCTGCCATTCAGTAGCTTCGCCTTCGATTTACGACTGACAAACTCCTGAACGATCTTCAGCTCGCTGTCATCGCCTGCTTCGAATCCACGGGAGTCGTGGAAAACATATCCTTCATGATTCGTGAACATGAATTCGTCCTCGATGTTGTGCTCGCCACGCTGTACAAGCATAGTCCTCACGATCAGCTATCACCGAACCGACAAGGATAAGCTGGCCCAACCTCTACTGAAGGATCAAGTTGAACCTAGCTAGACGATGAGATCGATAGCGCCACTAGAAACAAGACCGTACCCGCTGGTGGATTCCCTCTTTATCGCGACGGTAGATCACTGGACTATCGGTGGTATCGCAAACTCGTTGTAGAATCGTGGTCTTCCCCGCATTTGCTTTTCCGATAATTAGGACCCGGAACTGGACATAGCTGGGGATTTTTGGGAGGATCTGCGGTGCGTCCATAGTATCGAAGTGTTGTGAGGTGCAAGGGAATATGGGTGAGATTGCTGGGTATTGCGGTGTGAGAAGAGCCGAACTCGTCCCCTTTATGTGCGTGTGGGGATGTTGCCGCACAAACGGGCTACAAACGTCAGGAATGGCCAGGTGGCACGTGGCACAATTCGCGGATCGATCCGACCTCCTTACGCTTCGCGATGGCCCAACCCTGAACCTGAAGTGGTCCACAGGGCAGTGTGACAGATACAAGGGTGATGGATAAGGCAAGGACATCTTCAGCTGATCATCGATCAACGATTTACAAAGGTTCCATAACGTATGACCCAGATTCAGGCCTACAAACACTCATCGAAGCAGCACCTCAGGCCGCCTTGTGTACCTACAAGGCCAGGGCGACCACGTGTAGGGCACCAACCTGCTTAGAGCCCTGTAAGGTGCCGCCATTATTTCGAGGAAACTTACTGGGGGGTCTTAGGACAAAGGGCCTTGTCAACAGCGATCAAAGTCACCGTCAACTTGTGGCGGCCCTCCTGCTTCCTCGCTTCTTTTCATCATTGATAAGTCGTCCAAACATACATCGCACCCTATGTTTTTGCTGCTCTGGCCCATACAGGACCCGTCTGACCTCCCGCCATTCCCATCCTGATAGTTTTCCCATGACCCGCTTCTGGAACGTGCAGAACTCTACACACGTGTCCTATCTGATTCCCGAGCCAAGCAGCCTTGTTCCCCATCAACACGCATGAGTCACAATCAAGCCCCTTTTCAGCTCTCTTGTCACCTTCACCATCGGCCTCATAGTCTTCCCTCTTCTCCTGCGCCTTCTTCTGACCCCGTGCCGCCGTCTGTGGTCCCCAGATCATCTCGACATCGCAGGACAGCCTCACACGTGTCCCCGTTGACTACCATGGGTTCTCGGTACCACCAAACCTTGTCGCCGATATCGGCGGTTCTCAGTGCCCGCCCTCAACTTCAGCGATTCCGCACCTTGTGTGAAGTTGTGTCCGGTGCGTCTTCACGGCTCACCTTCACCTCGGTATTTCCCGTAATTGTCGCCAACGCTTCCTACTCGCTGCCATTGATGTGATGTGCCCTTTTTAGCACACCCTGTGTCTTGTACTGGACCTACAAGCTGTAGCTAACATTTATGCACAATGTCATATGAAAGTAATAATATATTTACAGAGCCATAGCACCTTCAGCTGCCTCAGAACTGAAGGAGTACCAATTTAGGTATCGGGGCGTAAAACCCGCGCAAAGGGTCTTGCGGCAACCTGAAAGCCAAAGCAGAGTTCAGAGCTGGTTTCGGAGGTCGAGTTACCAATTTCCTAAGGCCTATCCAATCATAGACATGGATTCGGTACAAGTCATAGAGTTCAACTTGGTTGTCCGTCAAGAGAATCGGCGCTGGTGTATTCTGCGTGCCAGAGATCTCGGTTTTCTGTGCGAATGATAAAGGTTGAGACTCTGGACGTGACGATCGATGGACCTGAACTTTAGTATTACAGTAATACTTGGCGAGCCTGAGTTTGGGTCGAAGTCGACGCTTCCACATCGGAAAATTGTCCAAATTCTTGCGAGGCATCGCAGTGGTCACGTGTTTGCACCGGCCCGGTCCTGGTTCATGCTCCCAAACGAGCCATTACGCGTTGTCGGATTCTTACATTATACTTGCAAGATAATTGTAGCCTCTTATCACACTTGTAATCGATCACAAATTGTCTGTCTGGTTGTGCAGCGATCATATGCCTGTGAGAGACTCCTGCCATATCGTTTTTATCTTGCGAGTTACTTAAGGGTTTGTCATTGATCTATATGTCATCACAAGGATAGGACAATGTTGGAATGAACTCAGGCATTCCTCGTCCCATCTTACTGATCTCATGATAAGGTATCCAGAGAGGGCCAGATGGCATTGCAATCAACACCGAGTCCAAGGACAGGACAATGTCAGAACGAGCTCAGAGGTTCCTTGTCCCATCTTACCAATCTCACGATAAGGTATCGTGAGAGGACCAGATGGCATCGCAAACAACTATAGCTGTACTACTAGTACTCTGCATGAACCCCCTTGACTTGCTCAAGGTCAAGTCCCAAGTTGTGACCCACAGACCCAAGGGCAGTATCGGACGTGGTATCTGGTGCACCCTTAGCGATATAATAGTACATGTTGAGTCTCTGAGGATGGCGGCGCCGGTTGTATCGTGGCAGCCTTGGCCCGAACATCGTGGGCAACGTGAGCAGCTAGCACTCTTTGGACAATAATCGGTATGATCGCCGATGTGTTTCAAAGCTATATAACACAGATGGCCCAGGCCATGGTGATAGTACCTATCGAGTCCTCAAGGTGTTGCATAGCTATCACTATCGCTGTCACTCCCATCACTATCCAAGTCCGACTCAGAGTTACTGGAACCCATCATATCTGAGTCTTCCGAGTCCTCCAAGTTGCTATCATTTTCGATCTCTGGCTCACACACTCCTTCGCCCTCTCCTTCAAGTTTGGCTCCAAGTTCTGCCTCCTCTCCTTCAAGTTCGATCTCTGGGAGTCTCTTGTATTGCAAGTGGCCAACGCCAAGACCAAAATGTCTGATCAGCATATCACGGTTGACAAAGCTTCAGTAGACTGTCAGTGAATATCAACACTTGCTGTTCAGGAAATATGGCTCACATGTTCACGTAGAAGTTTACCCAGTCTTCTTCGTCTTTGGGGTTTAGAACACGTGCCCCAGACTTTGTGGCGGAAAGCAATGTAGAGGTGCGTCCTTCAGGAAATGCAGGGATGACATGGACACCTCTAATGACTTGCGCAGGATCGACAAATGAGAAGGCATACTCATCCGTCGATGGAACAAACCCAATTTTTGGGAGGTGTGCATGATGAAACCCATGGCGATAATGGCCAGGCTCCTTCCCGAACCACCATACCCACAGGAAGTCCAATCAGATGAGCGACTTCCCCTCAACATCTGGGTGCATGGACATCACATGTGCATGGAAAATCCCAAGAACATGGGCATACCAGTACGGTTCTGCACCTGCACCTGTTTCGCCAGACTTGACCATGATGTCAGGGTGCATCCGAGGGTTTATGATGTCCCCGTCATGTCTGACATCATAAGTTGTATAGTTTATGTGTAAAGTCTTACTGCGATAGATGCGTGACCCAGAGATACGAAGGGTATTTCTTTCATCTTCGGTGAATATGCCATAATTATCACCTGCATACTCTCGATTCAGCAGGCATCCAAGTAAGTGGTCTTTCAATTTGGGAATGAAGCCCTGGTAACAACGGTTTACTCAGAAACCATGCCACATGTTGCACAACAAGAATATGCACAGAGAATGCTGGGTCCCTTGCATTTTCACGCACATAAGAATATATATTGAGGTGATCCTTTCAAGAATTAGAGATTTGGTAGTGGGCGTCCAGATTCATGTCTAGTATATCTTCATCCAAGCTGATGCCTTGTGTTTCAGAACGCCTTTTCAATTCCTCTCGTTGTGCTGCAAGCTGTGCACACTCGAGCCATCTAACATGTCATCCAATCTGTTTTGTTGCTCTGCATTTATTGGTTCGTCCGTAGAGTCGCTTCACAAGTTGATGAGCGAACTCGCCCTAAGTGCACACACCATCAAGTAAAGTTGTGAGTATTCAGTTAAATTCAGGTATGTAAACAAGTATATCATACAAGTTGCGTAGAGAACGAGTCAGTGCACCCGAACATCCGAATAGTCTGTACATAGTCCCCTAGTGAATGAAATTTTGAGGTTGTGAGGTTCAGTTGTCTGGGTTTTCAGGAGGATGATACTATGAATGATGATGTCGCATGGGAGCGCTGCTGGTTCCGATTTCATGCGGCAACTTCACAAGGAAGATCAAAAGTCTGGAATTGAGGACATGTCAGATCACGGAACTGCCTCATAAGATTACCAAAATCCTTTGTGAGCTTTTCTAGATGTGCTAAGGTGGTACTGGTGTGGAGTCTAAGCTTCGCGAAGCCATGCCATTCTGCTGTACAATACAACAACTTCATGACTCGTTTGTTGTGCGGCTCATCCAGTAGTCCCTCAAATGCAGGGATTGAACACTGTACAGGGCCGTAAGTTAATTCAGTAAAGGATTCCCAGCAGAGACTCGAATAACATCACCTGTAGCATATCTTCGTAATCACACGCAGCCAATTTCTTCATCTCAGATACATTACTAGTGAATCATCGAATAGTCTGGCCAAATGAAGGTGTGCTCCGAAACCTACAGCAAATGAGCCCCCAATATATGAGAGGCCGAAATTATGGTGTACCTTTCATCAAGAATGGCCACTAAACTTCCACCTGGGGCCGCTGCGTAAAGAATGTGGATCAAATGCACAAAAAGTGCTTTCCACACACCAAGCTCAACCTCATGCATGAAGTCAACAACAAGCATTTGTGCTATATTGAACTCAGGACCTAGATGCATGATAAACGCATTCTGATACACATCAGGTCAATCACTGTCAGTATATCAATATAAGATAAGAAGGCGGAAAGAACTTACTGATGTCAGGACAGATGAAGTAGACTTCAGCAATTGCTCGACTGCAATGCCACCAATTGGCATCCCAAGTTCATATATGGCCTTCCGGGCCTTGTGTACGACATGTGGAAGGTACTTGCAAGGCTTGTCAACCCGATTCTTAGTGTCCTTGATGAGACCGAGTTTGTCCAGTTTTGGCTTGGTTACAAGACATTGCGGACATGGACAGCTACCTTGATCTCGAATGGTAGCAAGAAGGACCCTAATAAAGAACTAATTAATGACATAAACCAAAAGGAGGAAAATATCTTACTTCTCAGGGTAATCGGCAGAGTAGGTGAATATTCTTGGATAAATTCGACGCTCGATTCCATCCTGGCAACACACAATCATCCCATACCTGTATGTATGGATAGAGTCAGTGTTGCTCAATTCTATCCTGGCAATATGTAATCATTCCATACCTGTATGCGTGAATAAAGTCATCATCAAGTAAAAGGCTCCAAACACTGTGTATAAGTTCACAGCAACAGTGTGCAAGTACATCCTTCTTCTGGGTATCCCATTTCTGGTGGAAAGTCTTCAGCTTATCCTGGAGAGAGTCGGGTAAAGGTGGAATATATGCGACGTGCTTGATTGCCCCAGAATTTGGTTGGCATCGCACATATTTTGACTGGTTCCCGAAGTGCATATACACAGGCCACATCTTCACTGTGCCAAAGGTTGTGACTTGGGTAGCGTCCGACCAGAACATGAGTGCGCTGATGACCTTCTCCTGTTTACATGATGAGCTGTTGGTCTGCGCATGCTGGACCTTGTCATGTTCTTCCAGAAAGACATCAGAATCATATATCTCCAAATAGATGCATTCTTCGACTCTGCTGTCAGGTTGCCTTTGAAAGAGCTTGTAAGGAGAGAGATGAAACGTAAGAAAGTGGGGGCCTTTGAAGGATTCCTTGATCAAAGCAGTGATTTTATGATAAAAGAAGCCTGGTATACTGAATGTCCTTGGCGAGACAAGCTTGCTGCCAGATGGGATGTCGATGTGAATTTCAGTGTGCTGGAAGGTCTGTAGAAAATGAGACTGCTTCTTGGCTTCATTCGTGTTTCTATTTTCACGTGTCGCATTGAAGCCTTGCAGCTCACAAAGGTTGAATTCGGGGTGGAAGAGGACATTCTGTACCAGGTGGTTCACTTCATCATTGGACTTTGTAGAACTCCCGCCGTTTTGCCAGTCCAACAGAAGCCTGACAGTTTTGTTGCTATATATAGATGAGTCTTCCAACACTTCCGAGTCTGAGTTCGAGTCCATGACAGCTGCCGATGTGTGAGGCCGATACAAATCTTCTGGCAATACTGAAGCATCAGGGTCATGAGAGGGGCAGTAAAGATATTCCTTCTGGAGTCCAAAGCTGTTTGGTGCAGTCTCAAACCTGTTCCGTACGATGAGAGTCACGCGCGGGATAATAGTGGACTCAGAAGGTGGCTCGGACACTGTATTTGCAGGTGCTGATGAGGGAGCGATAGGACAGGGTGTGTTAAGACCTTGTCTGGGGTCTTACTCGCGTTAGCGAGCCTAGCAATGAACTGATAATCGGGCAGTTCCCCTTGGGATTGCATCATGCCCAAAAAGGGAAGTAGGGCGGTCCGGAATGCTCCAGCACGCAATATGCAACTAAGGTTGATTGTTATAGCACAATCACTAAGCTTCGGATGAGTCTGTGATTTAACACAAACTCTGGAGTAAATGCTGTGAGCTCGAGAGGATCCCTTAGGTGCGTAGTGATGAGGTGAGACAATAGCTTGGATCGAATAACACAAGCTTGAAGTCTACAACTACTACAAAATGGTCTTAAATACTCCTACTACACTGAGATGACTAATCAGGATGAGATGCTGAGTCACAAGTCTGACAAAGCACAAAAGGATAGGTAAGCAACTACTAAGCAGTCTGATAAAGCAAAGGGGGTCATGAGTAAGCAAAACGATCAAGTAAGCAAGGTCACAAGCACTAATGAAACTACTACCTCGGTAATCCTACACAAGTCAACTTGGAAATGGAAACAAGATGTGAGCACGTAACAGTCATCCCCCCCCCAGACAGGAAGTTCCACCTTACTGATCAGTGAAGTTTCCATCATCATAGTAATCAGCAAAGTCAAAGTCATAATCTTCTTGAGTCGGCTCTGGTGTGTGAGTAGGTCGGTTGTCAAGCCAAGTCCCCCTGATCTCGGCGAAGTTATACCCTGGGGTTTTGTTAGAGTACATGCACATTCTCTTCCCGTAATGTTTGTGGGACTTCACTACATTGCAACGTCCATGATCGTGACACTTGTTATAAGGGGTAAAGCACTGCCTCTTGAAATGTCCCTTATGCCCGCACCCCCCACACAAGTTATTGAGTCGTCGTTGGTTTAATCGGGCACGGTAGTCCTCCTTCTTCTTCTTCTTTGCGGTGGCACAAGCACTGAGACTGGTGTCAGTGTCAGGCACAGGAGAGAGGGAGGAGAGGCGGTCTGGGTCTGCTTCAGCCAACTGGGGCATCGGCATGAAACGTCCTCTGTCTGGGTTGAGGGACGGGAGGTTTTCGAGATGTGCCGGGTGAGGGAGTGGGATAGGGGAGGGTGGTGCCAGTGATGCTTCAGAGACTTGGGAGCTAGCGATAAGGATCTCTGGTAGGAAGGCAGGGAGATCAGAGATTTCCACAACTCGCGGTGGTGTAACTGCAGTGATAACGATATCCTTTGGAAAAATTTCACAAGTAGGGTTACGAACTCCTGGAACAAAACCTTCCCTGGCAAGAAGGTGCAAGTGATGCTGGATACGAGGGATTGCCCTTGCCTTCCTGAGTCTTTCTCTAACTGCAGTGTTTGTTGAGGCGAGTGCAGCTAATTCTGCGTTGTGGGCTTGGGCTGCTAATTTGATGGCAGTGGCCACTTCCCGGATCTTCTTAGCTTGGTCGTTTAGACCCTTGAGACGAAGGTTAGTTGCTCGCAGTCGATAGACATTGGCTTGGATAGTCAGATCATCCAGTTCGTACATCGCAAGAGAGAGTGCAGGTTGGAAAGGGTAGTCGTCAATCAGGGTCTGGAAATCATCCGAGGTGGGGAGGGAGTCTCCTTCTTGTGGTGCATGGGGGAGGGCAATGAGGGGCGAGAAGTAAACTTCCCTTCCTCTACCCATCGTTCCAAGGATAGCTGGGTCTTCCTCGATTAGGGCGTACTTGATATACTTCATTGGGACTGCCTCATCATTCTCGATGATGGTAAGGCCGGGGTGTGAAGGGGGGAGCTGTGTCATGCTCATCCAGCAATCTTTGGGGTGATCATCTTGCCCCTCAGTGGCAGGTGGAAGGTACCGCAGGATGTGGGCAGTCTGAGTAGGGGGGAAGAGAGCTGCAGTTTCCGGATTATGGAGGACAGTGATCATAGATTGAAACGGAGGAGGAGACAGAGGAGGGATTAGGTCTGAGTTGTGGAGGGATGGGGGCGGAAGGGCTGCCATAACTTCTTCTTCTCCTTCGGTGGGGTAGTATGGGGCTGCAAGAGCCCTCTGGTTCCACTTTATGTTGTTGAGAAAGGCTGAGAGGACTCGTTGCCTAATGTGGTAAGGGATGCGAGAGGTGGAGTGAGTGGTGTACCAGTCTCCTCGGATGTCGAGTGGGGAGATTAGACCTAATTCTAATTCCTCGAGTACTCCTGGTGAGGATAGGGAGAGTTGTTTGTAAGGGGGTCAGGGGTTAACAGATCGGGAGAGTGGCTGTTCTTCTTCCCAATCGCATTGTCAGATGGTGGTGTCTGGCCAGGAGTATAGTGGTGGGGAGCAGGGCCTTGGTCACTCAACTAAGGACCAGTTAACAGTGTATCCGCTCGGGATAGTGGATAAGTCGAAGAAGGGAAGTTAATCTGAGCCTGGCCTGGTATCGACTTGGGTGAAAGCAAGGGCTCTGAAGAGTCCTGGGGGTGGACCTTGGCGAGTGATTTGCTCCTTCAATAACTCAAAGAAGGTTTGCGCTGTGACAGTGGATGTGTGAGGTTCAATCTCGAGGTTAGAGAGTCAGGTAGTCAGTTCCTCTAGGTCTGGTTCCGGGGACAAGGCCTCCTCTAGGTCAGGGATCGGGGAGGAAGAGGTAGGGGAGACAGAAATATGAGTTTGGGAGGAAGAGGACGACATAATGATTCTCCGCAATCATAACTCTTTTATCTTTATGGCCTCATGGTAATCCTTTATCAGGTCAGGGGTGTGGACTTGGTCAGCTGGCTCCCAAGAATCCTCGGCATGGGAATATCCTTTCCATCTGACCTTATATTGGAGGGTCTTTTTGTGCCCAAACTTGCGTACCCCTATGATTTGCTCCACCTCCCACTCATGTTCCCCCTCGATCAAGTCAGGTGGGGGCTTGGGAAAATTCTCACCATGTTCAGGGGTCTCACGATAGGGTGATAGGTACGAGGCATAAAACACATCATGAATTTTCCATTGCCAGGGGAGATCAAGCCTGTAAGAGACAGGGGAGATCACCTGGGTGACTGTGAAAGGGCCATAGCGCTTCGGTGCTAATTTCTTGGATAGATGGGTCGTCCGCAAGTTTGTTGCATCTAGCCATACTTGGTCTTCCAGGGCGTAGGGTTTAAATTTGGTCTGTTTAATCATCTGAGCTTGCGCCCGTTCGATTGCTGACTGTACTTGTTCTCTAATGATTTTAACTCCTTGTAGCCGCTCTTGGGTGGATCGGAACTTGGCTCGGTGTAATATCTGATGGGCCTTTGGGAGGTACCCCATCAATACTTCATATGGCACCTGTTTTGTTGTTGTAGAGGGATGTGAGTTCATTGCATATGCCACAACCGGTAACCACTTAGCCCAGTCCGAAGTTTGGGCATTACAGAGCGTCCGTAGGATGGCTTCCATCGATTGGTTTGTACATTCCAATTGCCCATCAGTTTGGGGATGATAGGCTGTGCTAATGTTCTGTTTAATTCCCAGAATGTTACACAGGTCTCGGAAAAGATCAGATGTGACCCTCGGGTCTCGATCGGAAATTACTTTCTCGGGTAGGCCATAATGAGGGAAGACTCGCTCCGCATAGAGTTCAGCCAGTTCTAAAGACGTCATAGATTCACAACAAGGGAGTAAGACCACCATTTTTGAACAGTCATGATCCGTGATGGTTAAGATCGAATCATAACTGTTCGAAGGTGGTAATTTGGTCACCCAATCAATTGAAATCGTCGAGAATGGGAGCGCATCAGGTTCCAGAGTGATGGGAAAGAGGGGAGGCCAGTTCGGGTGGGTATTAGCCTTGTTTGCTTGGCAGACCGCGCACCCCTTGATGTATGCTTGTACGAAGTTTTTCATTTTGGGCCACCAATAATCTCTGGCAAGAGCGATTAGGGTCGCAGCCGCTCCAGAGTGTCCCGCTGTGGTCGTGTCGTGGTAATGAGTTAGTAATTTTCTCATGAGATCTTGATTAAGGGGGACCACGAGGCATCTGTTATGTGACCAGTAACAGTCGCCGGATTCGAGGTCATAGTTCTGGGCCCACTGTGCTATTTCTGTTGATTGGTTGACCTGTGCTGCGAGAACTTCCTCATGGAGGGGAGAGAGTTCGAGGGTACGGACGAAGAGGTGGGAAGGGAGCGCGGTCACTCCTTGATTGTCATCTTCTCCTGTTGGGTAGTCCGGTCGTCGAGATAGAGCGTCTGCACGATTTTGTGGTCCTGGTTTATGCACGATATGGAAATTATACCTTGAAAGTGTATTGATTCCTCTGGCTACTTATCTGTTGATTTTCTGTGGGTGACAGTAATATGCTAAATTAGTGTGATCCGAGAAGACTGTTACTGGTATTTCCATATGGGCTAATATGGGTTGCCATTGTTCTAGTCCGAACACGAGAGCTGTGAACTCTCAGTCCCAGACATCATAATTTCTTTCTGCATCGTTGAGGGTTTTTGAGGCGAAACCAATCGCTCATCTTTTCCCTCGTTCATCCCGTTGGAAAAGGACAGCACCTAGAGTGAATTGAGAGGCATCCACTTTGAGTTCATAAGGTTTGGTTGGGTCCGGAGCTGTCAACTCTGGGTCGTCGCAGACTCAGCTGATGAGCTGGTCAAGGGAGGTGCATGCTTCTTCAGTCCACAAAAATTTCCTCCCCTTTTTAGTGAGCGTAGTCAAGGGTTATGCGAGTTTCACGAAGTCTCGGATAAAGGGACGTTGGTACCCTAAGACTCCGAGGACTTGACGGACTTCTTTCACTGAATGGAGTTCCCACGGCCAGTCACAGAGCCCCGAGATCTTAGTTGGGTCAATACGAGTGACCCCGTCTGTTACCACATAGCCTAGGAATTCTATAGAGGGCTGTTCGAATAAGCATTTCGAGACTTTGAGGAAGTAAGAATGCTTGGCTAGCGTGTCCAAAAACTTGTGAACAATTTGTCGATGTAAGCGATAACCCTCGGGCATGGCATCTGTCGCTACGCACATGTCATCCATGAAGTTTGCGAAATACTCCGGGTACTTCTGTTTGAGTCGCCTCAAGTCACGGTTTATGGCTCGTTGAAAGACCGAGGGGGCGTTTTTTAGTCCGAAGGTCATCACTTTAGGGATATATGACCCCAACAGTGTCTTGAACGCTGCCTTTCTTCGGTCCTTCGGGTCTATGAGGATGTTATGATATCCGTCTTTGATATCGAATTTTGAAAATAATCGTTTCCCTTTGAGTTTGTCCAGTTCTGTGCGGGTATCCGGCATGTAGTACTTGTCATCGATGGTGATATCATTGAGTTTTCGGTAGTCGATGACCATACGGAGATCCTCACCTTCTTTCTTCTCGATAAAAAAGACTGGGGATTGGAATTCGGAAGGTCCCTCTTCTAGTTGTCCCTTTTCAAGACCGTCTCTGATTTTAGTCCTTAGAACTTCAGTTTCCTTTTTGTTCAGTGGGTAGACCTTGTAATCCAAATGGTCGGGAGCTCCATCTTTCAGGGTGATTGTGAAATTCTCAGGTCTATTTGGTGGGAATCAAGCGGCAAGAGTCTGATCAAAAACTTCTGCATGGCGTTGGTATTCCGCGGGCAATGTTGCTTCAGTAAGGTGGTCATGTGTTTTGTGTGCTTGTGCGGCCCATTGTTGTGCAAAACTCATTCTTCTCATGTATATCACTTCGTCCGCGTTGGGTATTCCGCATGCTTTCAGGGCAGCTACTTGTAGTTTTCGCAGCCAGGGGAGACTCTTGTCAAGGTGGGTAATTTTCAATCCCCATTTTCCTGCAACTCGTCTGGTGACCCAATCGATTCTGGGGTTGAAGGCTCATAGGAATGAATACCCAAGGATGCCTCGATCACTTCCCAGGTCTGCCACATAGAATCGCTGTTCTCGCTTCTGGGATCCTAGTTCGACTTCCAGGGTGGCGTAAGAGGTGACTAGTCCCATCGAATTTTGGGTTCTGTCGACATTCAAGACTTTAACTGGTTCAGGTAAGCTTTTTATCGGTATCTTGAGTTATTCCACGGTTCATGGATCCAGGAAGTTGTGACTAGCGCCGCTATCTAGCAGTGCTTTGTCGACCTTGCACACATTTTTGAAAAGGAAAGGTATGTATATTCCGGACTTTGTTTTCCTAATGTACATGGTGCTGACTTCGCCCTCCAGTTCGGTCGTTATCCATCGGGCTCTCAAAAATCCTGACTTGGCTTTTCCTCGGCTTCTTCATCAGTTCCTTCCTCGATAAGTCTTTCTAGCAGTTTCTCGTGTTTGGCTTTTGACATTGCTCAGATAGTGGTGTGTACGTTCGAGACCGAGGCTTTGTATTTAGGTGGTGGATCTTCCTCGTCGCTTTCGACTTTGGTGGCACATGCCCAGGTGGTGCTTTCTTTTCTTTCATTTGTTTGTCTGAGTTTCTTTTTCTCCAGACAGTCGCGGGCCATGTGGCCATCCTTCCGGCAGAAGAAACACCCGCCTCGTTTTCACAGTTTCTCACGTTCGCTGTCGGTTAGTTTGGCGAGTCTGGCATTGTCAACTTGCATTTTATCCTCTTCCCTAGGTTCATCACGCTTCAGTTTCTTTGGTCCGTTGGCTCTCCCGGCTTCCTTAGCCAATTGCAAGGCTGCCTGCCATTGAGCTTCTTGCGTTGTGACATTTCCATCGGTTCTTGTTCCTACTTCAGCCCTGAAGATTTTCGCATGGCGCACTTCCCTCCTTGCGGCGGTTTGCCATTTGTCCAGGGTGATAGGCCACACATCACGCAAGAGGATTCGCGCTGTGATTCGGCAAGGGAGTCCTCCCTTGAACATCGTGAGTACTCTGGGGTCTGTTCGAGTGTACCCTGCACATCGTGTGAGATTTTTGAATTTGGCTATGTAAGTGTCGATTTGGTCTCCTTGTAGGTCGAGGCTAGCTAATTTGCTAATTGCTTTTTCTATAGCTGCGGTGTCAGTGAAGGTGTCGTGAAAGTTGCTCCTAAAGTTGGCCCAGAGCAGTTTGTCGGTTCTGGCCCTAGTTCCTGAGTCAACAATGTCTCTGAGCGCGTGTAGAGCTTCGTCAACCCAATCATTGACTTCTGGTCCTTTGATTCAAGCCAAGATAGTTGAGACGCAATAGTATGGTATTGTGAACATGGGGTGCTGATCGTTTTGCATCCAGTATAGATTGAATTCTCTCATGAAATCCAGGGCTTTTGTTCGGTCTCCGGTGAAGACAGCAGGTGGGACACCATTGAGTTTTCCACCCATATCAAGTCGATCAGCTGGAGCGACTTGGGGCGGGTCTGGCATTGGTTGGTGCGGGGGTGGTATGTTTCCCTCTGGTTGTTGCAGAGGTGGATTGATGCTCATCCTGTTGATATATCCAGTGGATTCATCCATTCTTGGTTCTTCTGAGGTTGCCATTGCAAAACTTGACTTCTGCACGGGGACCGGAACCACGGCTGGTAAGTAATGTTCTCAAGGCTGGGCAGGTTTGTTAGGGTCAGCGATGTCTTGGAAGACAGGGGCTTCAGCGAGATCGTCCGTTAAATTCTGCAAGGGAATTGATGGGACTCTTGGGTCAATGTATTCCAGACTTTCCTGTTCCTGTTCAGGTTCAGTTTCTCAAGATGGAGCAGGTGGAGATGACTGTTCTGTTGGTGGTTCTCGGTGCACAAGGCGATTATTCGGGTGTAGTGGATGGTTGGGGTCCCAATACCCTAGTCCCTCCTGTTCAGCTTTTTCTGGGGTAAAAGCTGCGGCTTGTTGGGTGCTATAGAACGCAGCGTTCCCTTGTCTGGTCAAGATGTACCAATTGTCGTTGATGAACTCAATTGGTACGGGTTTCTTCCCCTTTTGGATAATGTAGCTGGGGTTTTTGACGTGAGATAGCCAAAAGCTTTGGGGGATAAATGGGAGGTCAGGCCAAGCGCGAACGGGTGCAGTGATGTACTGTTTTGAGTCTTCGGGGAATCGTACTGTGATAATTTCAGGCAAATCTTGTCCTGACATAAATCCTTGTTGGTTCAGATAAGGGGGACAAGGGATAGGAAGCTTGTGTTAATGTTAAGACCTTGTCTGGGGTCTTACTTGCGTTAGCGAGCCTAGCAATGAACTGATAATCGGGCAGTTCCCCTTGGAATCGCATCGTGCCCAAAAAGGGAAGTAGGGCGGTCCGGAATGCTCCGGCACACAATACGCAACTAAGGTTGATTGTTATAGCACAATGCAACACTCGCAAGAGTGTGAAGGCCAGACCTTGGCGAAGAGGTGAGTTCTGAGGTGGAGAGGTCTGAGTTCAGGTTCGTCGTTGTGAACGATTGTCACTCCAAGCCGATGTCAATGTCTATTCGAGACGGGGTCGGCTGGTCCAAGTTCTATCTTTGTCCGGGGATCCGATCCCTCACGACTACGTCTGAGGCTGCCTTGATTCCTCTAGGTACGTAACCGTCCTTCTGGGGTATTTCACCTCTTAAGGAAATAAGTGGTCGATAAAGAGTTGTTCCTGTGCCTGCAGCACTAATAGTAAGACTATCTGGTATAGTCTTACTAAGACGAGTTCAAGAGTACTTAATACTAGTCCCACTAGTATTAGGCTTAGAGTTCGGTCCAGAGTAGCTTGAATAGTAGTGGGCGAACTACTCTTCAAGCTGTAAGAGGAAAGTAGATTGGTTGCGATAAGAGCCAAGTCAGGCTTGGAGTACATGAGGTCGCAAACCGGTGCTACTTATACTACTTCCAAGCCACCAAGTATCAGGATCCTAGGGTAGAGTCATTACCCTAATACAGTGAGTCAGAGTCGAGTGAGTCGTATAGTAAGTGAGTCATCAGCCACAACTGTAAGTACCGATCCTAGGAATGAGTCACATGGGGTTAGGAGATAGGCGATAGGTAGTAGGTAACAGGATGAGTCAGCAGTCCAAAAGGGGAACAGTCAAGTAGGTAATCAGGCAGTCCAAAACGAGAAAAATAGTACCTGGGTCGTAACACACAATCACTAAGCTTCAGATGAGTCTGTGATTTAACACAAACTCTGGAGTAAATGCTGTGAGCTCGAGAGGATCCCTTAGGTGCATAGTGATGAGGTGAGACAATAGCTTGGATCGAATAACACAAGCTTGAAGTCTACAACTACTACAAAATGGTCTTAAATACTCCTACTACACTGAGATGACTAATCAGGATGAGACGCTGAGTCACAAGTCTGACAAAGCACAAAAGGATAGGTAAGCAACTACTAAGCAGTCTGATAAAGCAAAGGGGGTCATGAGTAAGCAAAACGATCAAGTAAGCAAGGTCACAAGCACTAATGAAACTACTACCTCGGTAATCCTACACAAGTCAACTCGGAAATGGAAACAAGATGTGAGCACGTAACAGGGTGGCTCGGGATACATGTTATGATATTGCGCAGGCAAACGGCGGATGTGCTGTGGACGTCCCGAATGAGATAAGGAAGGAAGTGGCAGTGAGGATGGAACCGGAAGTGGTAGCAACAGCAGAGATGAATGAGTTGGTGATTCCGAGTCGGAGGGGGGTTGGGGAAATTCATCCAAAGGAGCTCTTGACTCAGAGTCATGCTCAACTTCAATGCTAGCATATATAGTAGACGACTATTTTCGGTAACAACCATGAGCCAGTGAAGAAAAAGAAAGTAATCAAAGACTCACCTGGTCATCAGGTTGGTGCATGCCGGTGCTAGTGCCAGTGCTTCCTGATCGTGTCTCGGACTCATGGTGAGGAGAACCCAATGTTCTTGGTCTTTTGGGCTTGGTATTTGCATCTGACTCGGAATGAGCAACCTGTTGGTTGAGTATTTGACACATTTCCTTTCTGTGCACCTTGTACGCTTTGCAAGCTTGACGATGAAGGTTCATGCCTGATGATGATGGAATCTCCCGAGGGCATTTTGGGCAGCATCGTGTTGGTGCCATACTCGTATGCAGTCAGGCTCAGATGTATTCAGTCAAATTTGTATGGAGTCCAAGTCCCTCAGACAACGCGTTGCATTGCCAGTGTGTTGACTCAGGGTAGCTGCCGCATGAGACAGACACGGATGCGTTGACTGATGGACGCATTGACGCAGATCAATCAACGATTGACGTATCAACAAAAAAATTTATGCACCAGCGGGCCATAAAAGACCTTGCTCCCATTGAGAAATCTCTGCCCCAACACCCCCATCCACATTCATCCTCTCCTCATGGATCTGCAACTTGAACAATATCCCCCCCGTCCGCTTCATAATAATCATAGGTCTTCCCCATCTTCTGGTCATCGATCCTCATCTCCATGAGATAACAACCCATTGCAGCAACAGAGGTCATCTAGAAACAGGAGCCCCTTCTCAGAAAGTGCCAGTGACAACATAGATCTGTCTGCTACCACTCAGTTGATAGAAAAACACGATGCCGCCTTTAGGAACTTCATCAGCAACTGTATGGAAATGGGCAACCATGATGCAGCAGACACAGAAAGAGCTAGCAAAAAAAGGTAAGTTGCTATGATATGCCGGTATCCAGGATGTAGCGAGGTAGCTGAGCACAATGCACAGGAAAACTTCCTTGCTGACTCAGCCAGGCAGGGGAATACAAAAGATCGCTGATCTTTTCCACGATCTCCCTGACCTGCTGAATAAAGCTAGCAAGCATGCAGCCTACTTGAAAGTAGGGACCCAGGGCATGGCCAATATCAATGACAATGACTTCGTAGGACTGACCCAAGATGAGATCGAGGAAGAGCGACAGGAGTAAGTTTGATACATGCAGAAATTAATGTAACTACTAACACCACCATACCATGACCATTGGCACAGCCGAAAACAGTGCTATGATGCCTTGAAAATTCTGAATGAACTTATCCCAGAACCTGGGCTTTGAACAAAAGGCTGACGCTGCTGATAATACCTACAGTTTTTGTTCATCAGTATGATCCCCCCCCTTTCCCACTTCTTCTTGCTAATGTATCTTCAAACCCAGTTGCAGTCAGGTGCAAACAATGCCTGGAGTGATGACACATGCTGGCTGAAGAGTGCTGTCGCAGAATGGCTCAATGCCCATGCTGCAGTGTGCGCACCTTCCAACGTCATCCCACCAAGGCTGTCCCCCAAAGACAAGAGTGAACGTGGCATCTGTAACGACATGACAGGTCGCCTACTTTGCCCTATCAAATACGATTGGGATGACCCCATGTACGTGACATGTTTGCATTCCTTCTCTGCCTAACTTAAACTATGTTGTTTAGAGTTTGTGCGAATCTCCGGAATGCTGTTGCAGGATATGACTTCACCGATAACTTTTTCCTCCGTTGCCTATATGAGGATGAGAATGGTAATCCTTATTCTCTTAAGGAAGGGTTTTTGAAAGGCCCTCTCCTTATATGAGTAAGTTCTTCACCTTCACTTTGACGCCACGATGTGCTCAAGGGTTGGGTTTATCTCAGGCATTTCAACACATATTTACATCTCCATCATCGGCCTCAAATGAGATCCATGCTTCCAAGATCACCTCAAGGCACTGTGATGTTGCGACAACTCTTCGCCTGAATGGGCATGTCACGCCACGTTCAATTGCTTATACGGCAACCCAAGTACATCGTAATGCTACTGTGACTTGACTTCTAACAACTCTGCTCCAGCTTGTCTTTTCACTTAACTCTTCGCAGGATTGGAAGCATGAACATGAAGGGTTTCATTACCCTTCGTTTTACAACTTCATTATTGACTTTTTCGATCGCAAGGACCCAAGAACGAGGAAGAAGCTCAATGAGCTTTTGCAGTGGTGGAACAGGTATGGTTATTTCTCTCTATACGAACCTGAAGTACTGATATTTCCGCCATATTCTAGCAAAGTTTTTCCTGCAAATGTTGGCAAGGGTGGGTCTTCAAAATCGCACAACGCAGTGTGGTCATCTTGGAAGATGCTTGCAGAGATGGGTTCAGCCAATGAATAAGAGCACTACTAGCTACCTTGCAACTCTGTTATAACCTAATTTGCAAATCAAAAGTTCTTGTCCTGCAGAAACACTCTGGTATAGGGTCATGAATATAATACAATGCTAAGAACATCGCATCGGATTTATGAAAGATTGACAACCTCTCATACACTTATTAAGAGATGGTGGCTACCTCGTGCATTAGATGTGAGAGTGTACTGGAGCCATATGTTGGGGGTGAGATCGTACTGCAGCCAGAGGCACAATCCAATCTTGTGGGCACTCATATGTTGGATGTGAGATTGTACTGCGGCCATAAGCACGATCCAATCTTGTGGGCACTCATGATCCAAGTATATGATGGAGATAGACTTATAGACACGATATCAGAGTGTAACATCTTGCAAGATCTATACCCCGCTCAACACTTTGACGGACCTTCATGAGGCTTTGTAACACAAGAACGAGGATGCAACCAGATTGCACCGCCTATATTAAATCACAACATATGACATTACCTCACGAGCCCGCGCGAGAAAAGGGACAATTTTCCGATGCAAGCGTTTCTCCGGGGATTCCCGGCAGGCAGCCTTCATTCGTGTGTCATCCACAACAATATTAATCTCACGGTATATTTGATCTTTGATATGATCGTCCCAGGCATACCGTGACATTAATTGTATGCACCCCAAAAGGTTTGAGAGGTTTGAGACTTGCGACTTGCGGATTGGGGAGGCTTACTTTATGCAATGTAATGGGAACTTCAATTTAGTGGCAGATGCAGAAGGTGGGTACAACCATCCATTGGTTCCATTTTCCGCGGTCATCGATGTCCCTTCGACACCCAAAAATTTAGAGGCCCTTGTCGACCAGAGTTCAGATTGATTCTGTCACATACCACTACCGCCCGCCCTCTGCCGACCAGAATTTGCCCTTACTACAATAAGCTGTGTCACTGCCTATGTGTACGTCCCTAGTTTCTACACCTACACCACGCTCCAGCATGGCCACCCCCCGTCCTCTCCTTATGCCCTATTGGTTTCCTATATTCTCTCAGTCTTCCTTCAGATGTCAAGCGGAGTCAGTCTGAGTTAGTTGGAGTGTGGAGCAAAACAGCTGGATCCGAGCCCACGATAACTGCCACTAATGCTCATTTACTCAGCGTCCACACTAATTTGGAAATATAACATTTATAAATCCTCATTAGTTATCTAGGAAAATCATGAGGTACACATCTTGGTCGCTGAAAGGATTAACGTAGACAAACTGGCAACTTTCCAACATGGAAAAAGTGTCCCACTCTGAGTCCTGGGGAGTCACCAGCCCAAACTGTGGGAACAAGTGGAGGCTACAAACTATCCAATCCACAGGTATGACGATAGCACGCTAGCGACGCTCGTGTATCAACCTAGACACCCTATACATAAGGTGATTGGGGTCTGGAGCCACCAGAACAACTGAGAACAATTCAACGTATGCAAGTTGTGTTGCGGACAAAGCTGCAGAGTCAGATGACAGAAAGGTTTGCTCGCAAAATCGGCTTGGTATTTGGAAGACGACTTGGACTTGTGTGACTTGGAGTCCTGGCAGACCTAAGCAGCAGTCATTTCCGAGAATGGAACTATAATTGTATAATAAAGGAGACTTACCATTACTCCGGCGCATGCTCTGTTGGGTCTGGCTACAGATAAGGGCTGTGTCAAATCGTGGCAGTATGATGTGTCCACGCAAGTCAACTTGTTCTGGCCAAACATGAATTGAATCTACAACCTGGCTAGACCCTGAGCTGCTAAGAACCGAGAACTTGATCTTGTGAAAGACCGGAGTGGAGTGGAATGGTATCCATGTATCCGCTGCCCGATCACTCAACGCCCGCCCTGCAGCCCCTGCCGGCTCAAGGTGATTGACACGTGCTATATAGTCAGCGAGAGTGTCTTGAAAGCTGACTGCACCACACTTCTCTGTAATTGTAGGGAATGGCACCGCCTTGATAGTTGGATTCTGACTCATCTGTAAAACATGCGAACAAGGCTGCGGTGAGAGGGCGAAAGCTGCATACATGTAAAGTTAACCGTCATGAAGCAATCTCGAGGGCGACGGCATCAGCTAGGATGGCACGAGAGATAGTGTAGCCTGGGCACAGCGCGGCACCAAGGATAGGATCTTTAACTTCCTCTGCTTGCAAGCCTACGTGAAGACCATTAATATCATTGTTGGCGTAAGCCAAATGGCAGGCGGCCCGGCCAAGCCTTGAGAAGCGCTCGAGTGGTTGCGTAACGCATCAGAGCATATTCAATTATCATGGGCTACACACTTCCTCCCCCAGACAGTCCTACAGAACGTGCGCGCACCCTCATGGCGCGTAAAGATGCGATAGAGGCCGAGCTCGAAGCGCAAGGCTCGATACTCAAAGCGAACAATACCGACATGCGTCAACCACTCGTCGACCGCGAAGGCTTCCCGCGCGATGATCTCGATGTCTGGGCCGTGCGCCACGCGCGCGTGCGCATCATCGAGCTTAGAAACGATCTGGCAGCGCTCATGGACGAAATCGCCAAGACGCTTGAGACGGTCTATCCACGAGCGCCGCCGCCACTCACAGAGAAGAAAGGCGTGGATGAGGGCACGAGTGGCTCTAGCGTCGTCTCCGGTCCCGGGAGCGAAGCGACGTCAACGGAGCTGCTGTCATTTGCGAGGATAAACGGCGTGGCGCCAGGTAGCCCTGCCGCCGATGCGGTCCGTCACCTGTTGTCCCATCGGCGTGTGGCAGCGTTTCGCTTTTGCGTCTAAAACCACCTGCTGTGTGTATAGGGCATGCAACGAGAAGACTTGGTCGTAAAATTCGGCGCGTTGCGACATCCACAATCGAACTTGCAGGCTCTCGCTGCCCTGGTCGCAGAAAATGAGAATGTACGTAACGGCTTCGTTTGGTCTCATGTTGTTTGCGGTGATATCTTGACGATGTCTCTTTTCGACGTGTATACAGAAGGCGATTAGCGTGCTTGTGCGGCGGTCTGGGGCCGACAATCTCACTGGCCTGAGGCTGATACCGAGACAGGGCTGGGGCGGACGCGGTTCCTTGGGGTATGTCTTCATGATTCGTACTGAGAATGAGTCGCTCTTATAGATGTCATTCATAGTTGTCACTTGGTACCGTATGACTCGCCGTAACATCTATCGATGACTGAGGAGGCAGAGTTGACGTGGGCTCTGAATCCTGTGTACTATCCTAAGACTGGATGGTGTTTCGTACTTGTGAAGCCCTTATGAATTGTATCACTAAAATTATGGCAACAGACAGCCGTCCTAGTTGGTATCATAATACCACGGCTCGATGGCAGAAGTAATAGCAACATTGCAAGGCCGGACTTATCAGCTATCTTCATTTCCATTAACGTTATGCAACAAGCAGCATCAAGAATGGTTTAAACTTTTTGGCACAGCCCGAACGTTGTTTGACTTCAGTATCCTGGGCCCAGTGTCATTTGTTCATCTGATCCACCGTTTATTCGGTGTTATAAAGCATTAAGTTATAAGGAAAAGGAAATGATCTAAGGAGCCGGGTGTGATACTATGATTCATAACTTCGAAGTGACTCACGCTTGATGGTCGCGAGGTTAGCTTGCCGCAGAGCCGATGGCCCACGTCATCTATTCTTCAGAGAGAGGGCGGGCGGAGACCCACATGAATGAAGACACGTGATATGATCGTCAGTCAGCAAATGGTGGTAAATGTCGGTTAGTCATCCTTGCCCGAGTCCTTCAAAAGTGCCGACCACCCTCCTTCGCCTCATTCCTACCCATCTCCCAAGACTGCACGCACATATGTGAGTACTTCTCCGCACCCTTCATACGATTATTTCCACCCGTCGTGATTTTCGGCGAAAATCATCGTTGGAAAGGGGTGGATTTCTTCGGTTGGTTCAGGATGATGCACCCAGATTGACCGACTGCGTTCACTTGTATACAGAATTCGTCATGGGTCGCCGTCCTGCTCGTTGCTACCGCTATTGCAAGAATAAGCCCTATCCCAAGTCAAGGTACAACCGTGGTGTCCCCGACTCTAAGGTACAGCCGTCGTCGAAGTGGCACTTGTCGCCGAAGCGCTGACGCAGGCCCTCCCCAGATTCGTATCTTTGACCTTGGCCGGAAGCGTGCTTCGGTCGATGATTTCCCCTTCTGTTGCCACCTTGTCTCGGACGAGTATGAGCAGCTTTCTAGTGAAGCGCTAGAAGCTGCCCGTATCTGCGCCAACAAGTATGTGACCAAGAATGCCGGCAAAGACTCGTTCCATTTGAGAGTCCGTGTACACCCCTTCCACGTCCTTCGCATCAACAAGATGTTGTCATGTGCTGGTGCCGATAGGTACGTTATTCCATCACGCTCAGAGAACGGGTTTTGCCATAGCGCTCATTTAATGTAGGTTGCAGACGGGTATGCGTGGCGCGTGGGGCAAGCCTTACGGTACCGTTGCCCGTGTCAACATTGGCCAGATCCTTCTCTCCATTCGCTGCAAGGACTCGAATGCTCCCGTCATTCAGGAAGCTCTTCGTCGTGCCCGCTATAAGTTCCCCGGCCGTCAAAAGATCATTGTTTCGCGCAAGTGGGGCTTTACTAATGTCAACCGTGAGGACTACATGAAGTTGAAGGAGGATAAGCGTGTCCTTCAGTGGGTCCATTTCCCTCCTCGATGCCATCGTTGTCTGACACAACTCGTGCAGGGATGGCGCATATGTCCAGTTCATTCGCCCCAGAGGTCCATTGGAGGACAACCTCCGTGCACAACTTAGGGCGTAATTGTTGTTAGACCATTGTATCTACCGATGCCTGCCAATGCGATGCTTTGGCTATCACTAGTGTGGCCGGTGTGAGGTTATAACATGTACAAAGTGCCCTATATTCACTACATCATCCGAAATCCATGGACGGTGGTTAGGGGAAACGGGGCAAAGATTGAACATCATTCATGACCTAGACCGCGATCTCTGTACTGTAGTGAGTGGGAATGGGTAATTGCAATGGTGGATGATGACATGACGTACTACACTTGTAACTGTTTACCATATTGTGACCAAATTGAACTTGTCAGGCTCGTCTACCGAACATGGCTGCCTGTCTCCGCTTTACACGCAGAGTGAGCTTTGCGTATACACCGTGAGTGAGCAGAGCCTTGACACTAGAACAGGTCTGGAAGTCCTTTATTGACAATGGCGGTATGTTCTTTCGATTGTGTTTATGTCTTGTCAATATTCGGTGTTGAACCGAACCAGGTCACGATGCACGATGTTTCCCCAACGTACGTCAATCCTTCCTGGGTCAAGTCTAAGCATTTCCGATCCCAAAACAGTTAAATGTTTTGAACGCCAGACCTGGCGTCGTCGAGGCTTCTCTGCGAATCGAGCCATATAATGGTAACTCACACATCCTTGCTTCAACTTCATTACTCACTTCACCCTCTGCAAGTAAAGTAAACCGTGTCGGCGTACGTCCCTAGCGGTATCCGGCGCTGCCAAATCCTCGTTCAACTCCGCTAACAGAAAATATGGCCAGACGGTGCATGGCGGCCTGATCATGTCTCTCACAGACACGCTCGGTTCGCTTGCTGTGGCGAGCCAGGGTCAATACATGACCGGCGTGTCTACGGATATCTCGACATCCTTCGTGAAGCCAGCAGGGAGGCCGGGAGACGAGCTGAAGATCACGGCGACGCTTACTGCGATGGGTATGTTTCGCTTTCCTTGTTCCAAGCCCCCTCCTTGTCGCAGTTTACTCAGCGCTGCCTGTTGTGAATTTAACTTCTTTCCTACTCTTTTCACAGGGAAATCGTTGGCGTACACCCGGGTCGACTTTACTAATCCGGCTGGCCAATTGGTCGCCTATGGAAGTGAGTGCTACCATAGTGTCCGTGGTACCGCTAACCTAGGATTCCTCGGGGAACAGCACATACGAAGTACGTCGGCAAGTCAATTGGGCACGCAGTACGCTTGTTTCACTCGAGTGTGTTCCGAGGTAACCCATTGACGTTTACTCTTCTGAATCTAGGAGAATGTCAAATTCTCTCAAGATGGCGAGAAGGTCATCGAGGGAAAAGACGTTCCCTAGACGTCGCGGCCGCACATGCTCGCGTTGCGCCGTCCGTCCAGATAGCGGGGCGATGACGACCAGCCTTGTATATAGAAGAGACATGCCAGTCTCCATCCATTTAATCTAGCTTGCTAGAGTCAGACCATATGTAAGAACCGAAGGCTTTGATGGAAAACCAAGAAACGTGGCTAGTCTCACGCTCATATATCCCCTTACTCTTCCTTTTATACCGCCATTTCAAGAAAGCTAGCCACGTAGACGACATCAGCCAGTCATCGACCTCGCAAGCGAAGTTGAAGAGCTGGCCGCGCACTCCATTCCCTTCAAGCCTAGCTAGAGACACCTTTCAAGTTTGACTCTAGCATGACAATTTCAATTTCTTCCGACGTTTCCCCGAGATAAGTGAGAACTTCCGGACTTCTGCATTTTTGTTCCCAACTCCGCCAGGTACATTGCTTTTGTGCGCCTAACTAAGGCCTGACTCGTCAATTCTTATTCACCTTGAATTGATGAATGCATGACTTGACACAACCCTGGCAGTCCGTGAGGCCTCTTAGGGCTGAGAGACGGGACTGGCGGACACCCCTGGCTGGTGCTGCGATATTTTGTTTACTGTTTTTTTGCAGTGGGTTGTTGTACGGCTAGGCAGTGGTGAACTAGATCGTTGTGGAACGGTGCGCATACACGAGCGACGTTCCAACTCTCTGCTCGCGGAGTGACACTGCGCAACCCAAGCCTCGCCTCGAACCTGGTTTTCCGTGTGTGCTTTTTTCCCAATGCCATCTTAAGCGTATTGTCTTAATTCACCATGTCTGAATAGTACTAGGTATTCCGACCTTCTCTAGACCAATCACCACTCGCAGCAATGTGATGGTTGGCGTTTCGGAATCACGCTACAACGAATGTCGCGTCACGGTAGTGCCGACATCTTCAGTTCTGCTCAGGTACGTCGTTCGACGACAGGCATCTCCGGATCTCTTCTAGATTGTCTCAGCTGAAAGGCCAGCTCATTCAACGTTTGTGCATATATTCCCGAACGGGCCGGGGGCTGTAACGACCTGTTGCGATCTGAAGGGTCCCAAAACAGGTCAATCCGGACGAGGCGAGAAATTCGTAAAGGTCATACAGAGACCATTTGTCCTACACCCAGATGGCCCTTCTGCCAAGTCATACGCCGCCGCATGATCTCCCATGTACTTATCTCCCTTACAATGTGCTAGTGGGAGGACACCCTAATTCGTATGGTTATCGGTGTTGCCATCCGAACTTTGAGAGTTGTGTTGCGGCACAAAATCGACGGGGGAATACTTGCCCAAGACCGCTTCAAGTTCCGGACAAACCTTCGGCCCCGAAGAAATATATTCTCGAAAGGGTCGAGGTGCACCCAGGTAAGCTGGATTCGGATGACCCCTCCCACGCCTGGCTCGTGATGTGGGCCTGACCGAGTTCTTGGGCGTGCAATCCAGTCATCCATGGGACCTGCCATGGCTGGATCATCGATCCCCTTCTATAACGCATTGACACCGACTGCGGAGAGTGCGAATCACTCAATCCTGGACACACCGTGGTATCTACTTGGGCAATCCCCACGCGGAATGAAAGCGATGGGAGAACGGCACACGTGTTTCTGAGGTCCAATGTACCCTTATATCATCCTGATACGCAACGCAGCATTCTGGTGAGGTGATGGTTGTGCTGCCAGTGGGCACAAATCACGACAATACCACCAGATGGAGGGGCCACATGCCATGATCTAGATATTTGCTTGTAACAATGGTGCATTAAGGGGTAACAACAATGTATGCTACGAATCAAATGAAGGCTCGCCGTCTGCTCCTCTGGACGTCCCACTCCTCTCGGACGATGCCCATGGAAATGGAGTACCTCGGGTGGCCTGTACTCCGGCCCACTTCTTTTCTCCGTCCCTCATCGATAAACCCGCTATATCATGCCTCGTGGTTAGCACGTCTACTCCGACAACTCAGGAACCCTCCTCCCCCTGGAAGTACTCACACTTTTTTGTACATCCGTATGGCAGGCGTATTGTCCTCCAGCACATTCAACGATATACGGCGGAGCCCAAGTTCACGGAAACCGTAAGTAATCAGCCAGTGCATAACTTCGGTCCCAAAGCCGCGTCCTCGGTATCTCGCGTCCAGCGCGATTCCCACCGCGGCATCCGACTCCACCCTGCCGCCGCGATTTGGGGGCCGCGGCTTGAAGGTGAGACTGACGTGTCCCAAGACCTCGCGCCGCTCTTTGTCCTCGACGACCGCAAAGAAGACCGAGCCATTGTCCGTCGATTCTATCATCTCTTGTAAAAACTGCTGCATACACGGGGGGGAGAGATCTTCGAGGAAAGACCAACGCTGGATGACCGGGTCGCTCCAAAGGGCCAAGAGGGCCCTTTCATCAGCCGGCAGATACCGCCGCAAGGTGGTGCGACTCGTCTCCCACGGTGCGAATAGGGACACCGAGGCCTCCATGCTGCTGCTGCTGATGTGGACTGGGTGTAATCGCTCGTCAGAGGAAGGGGGAATCTGGTGGTTGTCAGTGCACTGGCAGTTGACGGCTGGCACTTCCACTTTTGCCGCAAGGGCCACGCTTTTATATCTTTCTGTGGGCGCAGCTTGCATGAAAGGGACCACAACATTACCCGATAGCGTTCGCTTTCCGGGAGATTGGATCTGGATTGGGAAGGGTGTGCCCATGGTGCCGTGACCATGAACTGCTGCGGCGGTGAGCGCTTCCCTGTCTCCGCAGTCGACAAAAACCTACTTTATCTTCGGCAGAGGGCACCACTTTATCTAATAACATTGCAACGTACCACGGTAGACGCTAGATAAGTCGGTGCTTGCCGTACTTTCGAAAGGCCCGGTTAATATGCTCCTTTCGACTTTTCGAAGGAAGTTTTCTACTAGTTACTCATTGCATACTCATAGTCACCTGTCAGCGCTATATGTGCGAACACAAACCACATCCGAGTTCCGCTTTTGCATCCCTGCATGGCCAATTTCCCCACCAGGCGAGATCACCTATTATGGCACGCACGCATGATCACATCACAAGAGGGAACTGCGCCTCCATTACTTAGAAACGTTTCTACGTATGAGTCAACGTACAATTAATATTCGTTTTTCTAACCAACGTCTATGATTACATTAATACATGAGAGGAGACTTGAACCGGATATTGTAAGGTATGAAGATCAGGGGTATAGGTTTGAGCTCGTACCCGTCAAGGGAAGAACTAGAGGAGAGGTCATGGACTTGGCGTCCCGTGGGCCGCCCATGCAGATGCGATAAATTCAAGTAGGATGCGCGCCCCATCTTCGACAGAGATATCAGATCTGTCGGAGCTATCCTCGCGCACGAACGCGGCTTGCGATTGGGTTCGTGGTAATGCTTCGCGTTTTCCGTCTTTGGCCGCGGCCCGTCCTGACCCTCCCATATGCGTGTTGCCGAGATTGGATGACGACCGTAGGGCCGTTTGCGAATTCCTGGGTGGTTTCATCGCCTTCTCCACATTCGCCATCTTTTGCCTTTGATTCGAGAACCAGTGGTGGACCTTCTCGTAAGATCTTTCGCAGGAATCAGCCACGTATCCAAGAAAAGTGGGGGAAAGGCGATACATACTTGCCGATAAGTTGCGCGAGTCGTTCTTTTTCAGCTCTTTCGGGCCACCGATTGGCCCGGAAAGAGGCCTGCAACACACCGAGGTCGCCTTCCGTCATGCAGACCGTACGAGGATCTCTTGATGGCAGCACGGACTGCTTGGCGACGGTAGAAGCTGGGCGCCTCGAATCTGATTGGGTGACGATCTTTTTGTGGGGTTGGACTTTGACCATGATTGCGGAGCGAGGGTGATGTCGTATGAGTATGAGAATGAATATGAGAAGATAGGGATTAAGAAAGATTTTGCAGATAGGAGTGGGTTTCCCAAGAGGCACTCTAGTGGCACCTATATACATTCGATGTGTGGTGGTGGCATTCACCCACATTCAAGCGCATATGGTAGCCCGAACACGCCAAAGCCACAAAAGGTTCAAAAGGCGTGGCGACCACAAGTGCGAGCAAAGCACTGGGGCCCGGACACGTACCGAGCTGGGTTTCATTTCTGCCAATAAACTCTGTTATACCTCGATCACTCTTTTTTTTATTGCCACTCTGACTCAGTCCTCACGTTCGCATCTGGACCCAAACACCTCACCGAGACATCAGAAATACCCAACCAGAAACCATGTCCCGCTCTCATGTGCCAATTCGTTGTTTGGCACCCTAACGACAACGCATATGCGCCTTGTACGTCTGACATTCAAATAAAAACGTAAAATTTGGGATGAACCAAACTGACGGATCGGTCAGGGGTTGGTTCGAACAGCACCGCACCGGAACCTTTGTGACTCCGAATTTTCCTTTCTTTGTACATTCTTCCATTCCATATTCCATTCCCTGACAAAATACCAGTCAACGGACCCTTCTTCAGCTCTTTCGTAGCGTTTTCGTAGACATTGTTGATGAATCCGACACAGATCCACAGTCGGTGGAAGAATTGTTATCTAAATTTGTTACGCGAATTGTGGATTTGAAATGCCGCTTTTACGACAAGTTGATGTGGATGGTTTTTGTTTGAACACAATTCTACTTGAATGGCCGCGTCTCAATATCCGCGTGTTTGTGACACCCAACCTGCGCAGCACATACTTGGTTAAAACGCCATCGTCCCTTGTGGAAGGGTAACGCGGTTGAAATGCCGTACGTCCGGAGAACGGATGGCAACCGATGTGATCCCTATGGGCGAGGC